>CANXYC010466896.1:0-12686 GCA_948193065.1 Aleurites moluccanus
TATGACCTCTGCTAAGGAGGGGTAAATTCCGTATGCAATGGCAGGATGTGGTTGGAAATGGGTGATTGGAGGGATATATGATGGAAGAGAAGTAACAACACATTTTCATGATATGATATGACATGTTACAGACTCCTATTATATTATATGCATTATGGTTCATGATATGTATTTCATCATTCTATCACCAATATTCATATTTACAGATCATTAATGGATAGATGTGACTTGTCATGAATAATATTGCATACTCATATATATATTGACTCACTGAGTACAATCTTATACTCACCCCTCAGTGGTTATATGTTTTCAGGACCTCAGTAAGGCAGACATCCATTGGCTACATCATCTTCAGCTTTGGATTACAGATGTATGTATTTGAGGTCACACCTGTGTATAGAAGTTCCTTGGTATATATTGTATATAGGGCTCAGATTAACTAAGAGTATAGTATCAAATATGATCAAATAATAATCAGATATGATATGAATATGTTAATGATGTACATATATATGATATGAGAAAGTTATATGATGTATATATGATATGAGATATGAACGCAAATATTAAAGTGCATATTGAGTTGTGATTGACTAATGGAGGTTAAAAGGGGATGTATATTATATTGGAAGTGCAATTTTTATGTTTTATGGATAACTTAAGTCAGAGTTATAAAGGAAACTCTGTCAGTTTTTCTGTAAGAATTTTACGATGCTTTAAAAAAATTTATCACCTAAAATGTATCACAGGTTAAGTAATGATTGTAAAAGTAAAGTTAAAGTAAAAGCATGGGTTCTTTGAGGTACTGGTCGCCTAGGCATTTCCCATACCCTAGGACCGTCATGGTCTAAAATTGGGCCGTGACATATTTTTAGGTTGAAAATCATAACTGGTAATGGATTAGGAGTCCATGTATTGATGCATGATACAATGCAAAGTCAATTTTAGTTTAGAAGCCAAATTTCAAATTGCTTTTGAAAATATTTTCACAAATCAATTGGTACTCCTTTCTTTCATTTTGAAAAATGACAAGTCCCTAGCATAGTCGCCAACTATGAGGCCTTGCTCGAGCGTTGTGGCAGAGACCATTGGGAAATGCTTTCTTTTAGGTTTTGATCTCACGTCGCTAAAATACTTGGGCGGTTTGAAGTTATGTTAAGCAATTCTATTGAAAATTATTTAATTTCTATTTTGAAATATGTTTTGAGTTCAAGCCTATTTGAAAATGAGCTTTGTGGAGTCGCTACCTTAATTTTATTTTTTATTGGGAAAATATAAGGAAAAACCCAAAAATGACTCCAATTTAGTTTTGTACAATGGATAAAATCACTAGACCTTCAAATATATTTGAATTTAGGGACTAGGTTTTTTATTTAAGAAATTCTGACTTGTCTTGAAATTGACTCTGACTTAAAATTACAATTTCATGAACAAAATTATATTACATGGCATATATTGGATGCTAAAGCAATAAATAAATCATTTTTTCAAAGTAAGAAATTAATGTAAATCAGTTATACATTTTAATTAAGAGTCGAGGTATTAACTATAACCCTTATGGGTTCTAGGTTAACCGCAGGAGCTTTCATACACCAGTCTGATCGGTTGTGTTGACTCTAACTCTTATGGGTTCTAGGTCAATCACAAATCTGCCAGTCAGATTGGGAAAAGTGAGGGAGAATAAGAGGGTTATAGAGTGAGGAGAGGGTAATAGGGATGAGTATTGAGGCTAAGAAAAGGAAAAGGTGAGCAAAAGTAAGAATAATGTGGTTGAAAGGAAGGATAGGGTTGTGAAGACATACCGACTTGCTAGTCTATGCAGACATAGGGTGGAAGAAGTGTGAGGAAATATGTTTGGGTTTTGGGTTCGAGTGAGAAAGGATATTTAGTTTTTTTTATTTGCAGCTCCATGTTGGATCTTGCCTATATATCTCATCAAATAGGAATCAAAATCCATCATAGTTCACCCCTCTTACGAAATGATTTCCAGTTTGGTTGAGAAATGATTTTGGCTTTTTGTAGGGTCAAAGGCTTGGTTTAGGTCAGCTCCATAGTTCTGCTTCAATTTGATAATTTTTATTTGGAGGAAGTATGATTATACCTTCTTTGGAGTTTTGCGGGTTGAAGGCGGTTGAAGTGCCTTATTAGACCAGAGTTCCACTTTTGGTTTGGTTGAACAAAGTTGAGTCGATTGCTCTTTTTCTCTTGCTTTCTTGTTAAATTAGTCTTAATAAGACTAATTTAGGATAATATTGGCTAAGCTTTGTTCTTCAAACTCCTCAAAATATCAAGAAGACTTGAGAAGTCGATTTTGAACCTCAGGAAGGCAAAACCATTCTAAACTTGAGAGAATTGCTCAGAGGGAGAGAAGAGAGGGCTAGCTTAAGGAAAAGTCTACCCAAAATAGTTGGTGTGTGTTGGAATAAAGAGGGGATGGATTTTTATAAAGGTTCGAATGGTCATTTAAGCCTTTGATCTGGCATTGCCACCAACAATGAAGGGTGGATTTGCCCTTTAAAGATTGTAGAACCGCTTAAGACTTATGGCGGTAGTAAATTTTCTTATTGGCAACACTACCATGGTTCATGGGCAATTCCAACAGTCTTTAAGGTTGGCGATGCTGCCCAGTTGGCCTAGTGGCAGTACTCTGATCTTCATTTTTCATCCATTTGTCCGTCACCCGGGCCCGCGATGGGCTCTGTTAGGTCTAGCGTGAGTTCGTCCATGTCCCGAAGGTACATAATCATGTGTTCACAACTTACAATTTTTTTTTGTTTATACTCTATTTGATGTTAAATTCTAATCTTTGGTATATGGACCTTTCTATTTATTCTTGTTATTATTTATATACATATATTGCTTCCGAACCTCATTATTGAGTCTGAACCACAGTAAGGTATATGTATAATTCATTGAATTGAAGGCTCACCCTTCTTCTATTGTGGGTTTCAGGTGTTAGAATTCTTGGTTTAAAGATTAAGGATTGAGTTTTTTGATTCCCTTCATCCAAAAAGCTAGTACGAGTATTGACTCTGATTTATTTTGGATATTATTATTATTGTTTTAGGATTGTAATCATCTTAGAGCTCCATAATATTTTGAATGGTATGTATTATTATTTTGATGAATTATTTTGGGATGTCACTTATTGATTTTAGATAGAGGATCATATTTACCTTGATCTAGAGTGAATAATGTGAATATATTTTGGATGATTATATGATGATTTTATTTTTGGATTGAAATGGATATATGTTATTTTTTGGCTTGCCACAAATTATGTTTATGGGTTCTATGAGTTTTTGGTGGATTTAAGACTAACCATACCCTAGGATAGTCATATCTTTGGAATCGGGGTGTGAAAAAGTGGTATGAGAGCTTAGGTTAGAACTTATAGTTAATATATGGCAATGAGTCCAGTTAGAGAAATTATCGTGCATAGAAATTATATATCATCAATATTTTGTTATCCTCTAATATGAATCTATATTTTTGTCTAACCTACATCTAAATTGTTTGTTTCTATTATCATTTCTAATATTCATCTAGACGTAGTCATGATAGAGTCCTATAATAGATATTCCTTCTAAGGCTAGTTCTATTGGTTGGATGGGGGGACAATGAGGTTCCTCCAGTACCTCCACTAGATATGGCTCAGAGATTCAAATGGTTGGAGTAGAATTACGAGTTTATTGCCCAGTAGAGAAAACAGTCTTCTCCAGTATAGGTGGCTCTAATTCCACCACCACCTACAGTACCAGTAACTCCTCCGGTTGTTCCTCCTCTGCCACATTTGGTTCCGCAGGTTGAAGGTGGTATATTTTAAGAAGTTCCTAAAGCTAAAACCATTAGAGCATAATAGAGAGTTAGACCCTATTGAGTTTTTAGAGGACATTAGGGATAAGGCCTATATTCTGAGGGTTCCAAATAGGAGGTTAGCGGAATTCGCAAGTTAGCTTATAAAGGGTGATGCACACGAGTGGTTTTAAAAGGAGTGTTTTTTGTTTACTCTATGATAATGGAGAGATCACTTGGGATTTTTTTTTAATGAGTTGATGCTTAAGTAGTTCCTTCCAAAATCAGTAAGGGAGGCTAAGTCTATGGAATTTGAGAAGCTTGTGCAGACTTCAGACATGTTAGTATCCGAGTATGCTAAGAAATTCAACCAACTGAGTAAGTTTGCTCCTACTTTGGTGCCTAATGAGGCGGTATGGATTCAGAAGTTCATGAGGGGATTGTTAAGCCCATTGTTTAATATTCTATCAGTACATGAGTTTGAATCATTTTCCACACTGGTATATAAGGTGAGGATTATTGAGAATAGAGAGATGGAGGCTAGATCATCCAAGGAACAAAGGAAGAAGGCTAGAGTAGGGAGTTCATCTAAGAAGGGTAAAGATGACAATGGGGTAAAGAGTATAGGTGTTACTATTAAGGTGCCACAAGGTGCTTCAGAAATTCAATTTGGTATATCCAAGTAGAGGCAAAATACTTCCAAGCAAACTGCACATATGAGTTATGGTTCTAGTGGCATGGCATCTCCTAGGAGTTCAGTATCCCTTTGTCCTAGTTATGGTAAAAAGCATTATGGGTAGTGCTAAAAGGAGTTGTGTGTATGCTTCAGGTGTGGTCAGTTGGGCCACTTTGTGAAGGATTGTCCATAGGCTTCTCACTCAGACAGACCTCCTGTTTCTCATACTATAATTCAAATGGATAGGAGAGGTGGTAATTCTCAATATGGTAGAGGGGGTATAGCTAGAGGTTAAAATATAAGCAGAGGTTTCAGACAGACAATAGGATAGACTGTAGGGCAAACATTGACTAGCAGAGGCATGAGAAGAGTTCTTGCCTTGACTTAGCATGAGGCTTAGACTACAAACACAGTTGTGACAAGTTTTATTCCTATTCAAGCTCTGAATGCATGAGTATTGTTTGATTTTGGTGCCAAACATTTCTTTGTTTCTTCTTATTTTGCAAAGAACTTGTTTGTGGCTTGTAAACTTTTGGATTTTGCATTGCTTATGTTGACACCATTAAAGGAGGAGATAAAGGTGAATAAGGTTTATCCTTTCTTCTTAGTGAGCATTGATGGTAAGAATTTGACGGTTGAATTAGCTATTCTAGAGTTTGATGTGATCTTGGGCATGGATTGGTTGTCCAAGTATTTTGCTGTTATTGATTACAACAGGAAGAAGAATGTGTTTCGGCCACCTGCGGGTGAAGAATTTGAGTTCAAAGGGGAGAGAAGTGAGGCTCCTTATAATCTAATATCTACCATCGGGGCAAAGAGATTGTTGAAGAAATGATATCAAGGGTATCTAGCATATATCTATGATACGAAAAAGGAAGTGAAGGGCATTGATCAAATTCTTATTGTGAATGAGTTTGTGGATGTATTTCCAGAATAATTGTCAGGTTTGCCAAAACATAAATAGATAGAGTTCATCATTGAATTACTTCTGAGTACTAATCCAATCTCAATACTTATGTACTGTATGGCCTCCTTTGAATTAAAGTTACAACTGCAAGACTTACTGGGTAAGGGGTTTATCAGGCATAATAGTTCATCTTAGGGTGCTTTAATATTATTTGTTAAGAAGAAGGATGGGTTTATGAGATTGTGAATCGACTATCGATAACTCAATAAAGTCACCATTCGAAATAAGTACTCACTTCATCAAATTGATGACTTGTTTGATTAGTTCCAGGAAGCGAGCCATGTCTCTAAGATTTACTTGAGGTAGTGCAATAACTAATTGATGATTAAGAAGTGGATGTGCCTAAGACTGCTTTTAAGACCAGGTATGGCCACTATAAGTTTATAGTCATGTTATTTGGGTTAACAAATGCACCAGCTGCTTTTATGGGGTTGATGAATAGGGTCTTCAAGTCATTCCTAGATCAGTTTGTGATTGTGTTCATTGATGACATATTCGTATATTCTAAGAGTAAAGAATAGGATGAAGAGCATTTGCAATTGGTTTTGCACACTTTGAGGGAAAATCAGCTTTATACCAAGTTTTCAAAATGTGAATTATGGCTTGATAAAGTTTGCTTTATAGGGCATGTGGTTCATAAAAAAAGGGATTTATATGGATCTAAAGAAAGTTGATGTGATTCTGGATTGGCATAGACCTACCAATGTAATAGAAGTTAAGAGTTTTCTAGATCTAACAGGCTATTATAGGAGATTTGTTCAGGATTTCTCCAAAATAGCTACTCCTTTTAGTAAGTTCACTCAAAAGCATGTGAAGTTTCAGCAGTCTGACAAGTGTGACGATAGCTTTCACAAGTTAAAGACTTGTTTGACTACTGCTTCGGTTCTAGCACTATCTTCTGGTGAGGGTGGATTTATAGTTTACTGTAATGCATTGAGAGTGGCATTCGGTTGTGTTTTGTGTGAAATGAGTAGGAAATCAAAATCAGAAAAGGCAGCGAAATAGAAAAATTTATTCCGATTTCCTTTAGGATCCATATGAAGATCCAGATCAAAAGGTTAGGGTTTATACCTTTGTTTGATGATTCGACTACACAAGGATGATTCTGAGTCAGGAGCAGAAGCCTTTTCGCCTACTGCCTCTACGGTATCCATACGAACGGATCATCTCTCCTTTGGTTCTTCTCATGAACAAGAAGAATATCTCCAAGACATTTTACTAGATACGTCTAAGAGAATAAGGATTAGGGTTCACTTCTTCTTTTCTGAAAAAGGGCAGAGAAATGTGTTTACCTAAAATAAACATCACATGTATATTTATAGGCATTTAACCCTAGCATTAGATCAACTAATAAAACCATAATTCGCCCCATCTGACTTGGGCTTGAATTTTGGGCTTATATTAGTTCTTAGCTAAACCGTTTAGCCCAATGCTTATTTTTTAATCCATCTCATACATTTAAATTCCTATTATCGATATGATCTAAATGTATGACCATATAGGTTCCCATAACATTAGCAGTGACATAAATCATATTTTATGTCACAAAGCAGTGAGCAGTGTCTAGCAACACATCAATGCTTCCTAAGTCACGAGAATGTCAATGACTCGACATAACCTTTCTTTTAATAAAGTTACCAAGTAATTAAATCCTTTTGTCCTAAATGTCTCGATTGAACACGAGTCATGGAATATGTCATCCTCGCATGGTTCAATCTTTATATTTTTGATACCTGAGTAGACCCCTAAATCAAATAACATCAATATCACATATCGACTCATTTGAGCATGGCCATGCATTTTAGGTCTCACTCAATCAAAGGGCCCAAAGACATCACTCTTGTTGTATAGGACGGACAAATCCTCCCTCTACATAATTTGTGGCATATCCAATTACTATTGTTATAGTACATCTTATTACGGAAGACGTTTAACAGTATCAAGATATACAACTCCTTATGTTGGGATCTTTGATGATCTCAAGTCAAAGGATCATAGTATTATTATCACTATGAGAAATGCTTATGACACTCATATAACAATCCATATAGTATTCTCATGATGGGTCAATCTAGAATATAGTTCTCAAACACGTACTTATGTGTTGACTTGATATCTCATATCCATGACCATTGTCATCAGTCACTACACATATTAGTTTCGGCATATTATTGATATCCCATTTCACAATAATACTTGACTAGAGATGATTTTAGAATATGTTATTCTAGGGACATTATTATAATAATTTATATTACGCAGTTATTCAAATAATCATAATAATGAAAGCCATAAATATATAAATCATGATATAAAATGTACCAAAAACAATCATCTGATAATTGGTCTTTAGTGCACAAATCCAATAAAATGGTAGGGTAATAGCTTATGCTTCTCGACAATTGAGGAAGCACGAGTTGAATTATCTGACTCATGATCTAAAAATGGCAGCGATAGTGTTTGCTTTAAAGATTTAGAGGCACTACCTGTATAATGAGAAGTGTGAGATCTACACTGATCACAGGAGTTTGAAGTATATCTTCCAGTAGAAAGATCTGAACCTTAGGCAAACAAGATGGATGGAGTTAGTTAAGGATTATGAATGTGAGATTTTGTATCATCAGGGTAAGACTAATGTAGTAGCAGATGCTTTGAGTCAAAAATCTCTGGGTAGTTTGGCTCATACACATATGTATAGGTGTCATGTCTCAAAAATAGAACATGACGGTCCTAGGGTGTGGGACTCGCCTACACAACCAACACCTATAGAACCCCTGCTATAAACTCACTAACCATCTGTTATCATATTCCATTCCCATCTCAATTCCAACACATAACTCAATACATCATCAAACATGTAGTTTTATAATACATAATATGCTAACTAATTTACATTATTTATCTGCATATTATACACAATTACTACTAACTAGTCTAATTAATCATGGAGTATCTAACATATAATAAAAGAGTCATGTTTAAAGATATTTAAATAGCAAGGAAGTATGGTTCCTTTAAAGAAGAATGAAACCTCGAAATCGCTACACTTTACTTCTGATTTGAAAATATTAATCCACTAAGGGGGGAGTTTTATTAATCAGAAAGCTATAAATATATTATTATGCATTAAGGTTAGGTAAAGGATAGGATAATCCACCAAATGTTCATCTCAAAAGTAATAAGTAGCAAATAGAATAAACAAGATAGTCAAGGTGTCATGACCCATTCTGGAGATGCGACGGTCCTAGGATGTAGGAGATGCAAAAGGCGACCAGCACCTGTAAAATCCAATATCAAATGCAATCATCTATTACCATCAATTTATTATTCAATTACTTAATTACTATTCATTCTGTCAATCTGTAATCCACCTATAATTATATTGCGATTGGTTGTAGTATTCATCATATCATATCATATTATTAATTATACTCCAATATAATCCATACATATATGTTCATAGACTAATAATACCATACATAACCCATGGAGCAGTTAGAATATAAACATATAAAAATATTGTGTTTATATAATTACACTGACATAAAATAATGCAAGAATCCACAGAGATATCAAAGCTGGGATTTTTGGCTCCTACTCTGCACCTGGAAATGGGAAACAATGAAAGGGTGAGTATATAAGATACTCAGTGAATCCAATACGCATCGACCAATAAATATGTAATGGAATATCAATAATGAATAGGCAAATGAAATAATAAAATCAATCTGCTCAAGAAATAACAGGATACATAATCAAGTACAAAAGGTGACAGTAAGTGATAGTAAAGTCAATAATCACATCAATGAAAAGTATATCACATGGATGAGACATATATAGGGCCATGAATCTCATATAATATTTGTCAAACGCATATCAATCTCATACATCAATAAACATAATACCGATCAAGTCTTATAGCTAGGACTGTTAACCCTTTTCCAACTAGGGCATAATTATACAATGTGCACAATGCCGACAGTATATACCTACTACCCTGTTGGGGCAGCAGCTCTGTCAAATCACATTGAAGACAATAGAAACAAGAAACAAGTCAATAGATACTATTGCATAATAATGGTATCACCAAGTATCAATAATTCATTATCAATCAATTCAAGGAGCAATAGAACCAAAGGAATAGCAATAACAAGTGATTATACAATGACTAAGGGTTTGGAAAACAACAATGGGATGTAACATAAGTTGGTCATATATGAACAAAAAGTTGACACAATTGGCATACCATTGTCACTGGCGATGATGGCATTCAAATGGTAGGCCTATGGATTTTGAGCTAGGCCTTTTTGACAAACACTTGATGGGCAACTTTGGGTGGACAATTTGACAAGGTTTGGATGCAACTCCAATATTGCCCCAATAATCAACAACAACACACATTATAGGCAATTTCATAGGCATTATAAACACAATAATAAATAACATTAAATGGATCAAATTGGCTTAGGAAAAATAAGCCGAAATGAAGCAAAAACCAAAGGCAAAGTGGCAATTAGGGTTCGGCCAACATGGCCCTTTTGGGAATGAATTGCAATTGATATTTTAACACCTTAGGCATGTTAAATGCTGCATAAAAGACTCACCTAGTTGTGAGGCCTCGCCCCAGCACCGCTCGTCCTGGCCCGCCCTCTTCTCGAAGGAAAGGAGAGCATTGGGGCATCTGAGCGCTCATATAGGGGCAATTTCTCACGGAGGAGATGAGCTTAGCGCCTTTTATTTGAAAACGATTTTGATGTTTTGAAGTCGCCACCTTAAGTTATTTTTGTTCGAAAAATTTTAAGGTGAAAACCCATTTTTGACTCCAATTTTATCCCAAAGGAAAAAGTGCACTAGTCCTTGAAGCTAAAGAGGGTTAGGGGACTAGGTTTTCGGTTGAACTTGGCTTTCAATTTTTAACCTTGATTTAAAATGATTTTCATGAACAATTAAAGAAATGACATATAGGATGTATGAACAAGTAATTAAATGGATGAACAATATGATCAAGTAAAGCAATTAAAGAAAGCAATAAAAGTGAATTATTACATCTTAAAAATCTTAAAAGCAGGGGATATCAACTCTAGCCCTTATGGGTTCTAGGTTGATCACACATTCCCCAAATAATATGTACAACAAATAAAGTTAAGCAAATAATTAAGAGAAAAGAAATGGTTTTGTCATTTTTTTTTACTTGAAGCTTTCATACAGTTTGCCTGCATATCCCGTCAAATGGGAATCAAAACCCACGTAGTTCTTCCTTCTCACGAAGGAGGGTTGATTTTATGCCCAATTTATCATGTTTTGATTCTTTATTTTAATGCTTTATCAAAATAAAGAGGATGAGTTAGAAAACGTACCTTTGCCCTAGCTTTTAGGGATGCTGGCGGACGGAGTGCTCTTCCGGAGCGGAGTCCCACCTTGGATCGGATGGCGCCTCAAGTTGATGAGTCAGGATGCCTTCTTAGCTCTTAAGAAAGTAAATCGGCGGAGGGACCTTGCTTCGAGTAAAGATTCAACTGAGAGGCTCAATACGCCCCTAATAGCAACTCTTTTAAATCAAAAGAGAGCTAAAAAAGAAGAAAATATCACTTGGAGAGGAAAAAAGAAGAAATCTAGTGACGAAAATGATTTCTTGTCTTTTTTCCTTGCTTTTTGCGAGTCTTGGCGTGTTTCGGGCTGTTATTCCTTCGTTGTTGTTGTCTGGAAGGAGAGGGGAGGACCTCTACTTATAATAGGAGCTCTGGGGGTGGAATGCCATCAATTTTCGATGTGGGATTCGCAGAAAATCGGATGAAAATCGTCGCTGCTGCTGAAAAGAGGAGGCACTACCGCCAGAAAGGGGTGGCGGCACCGTCCCAGTGGCTTAGTGGCACAGGCCCTGAGGGAGGGCGGCGCCGCAGTAGGGGATTCTTGGGCTTGGCGCCTGCCGACCCCTCTGGCGGCAATTCCAAGCCTGGAGGGGCAGCACAGTGACCCAACTTCGTCCTGAGGCTATCTCGAGTCCGTCCGGGTGCGGGTTCGATTCCGGGGAATGTCACTCGGGTCAATGCGAGTCCGAGGGGTGTAAAAATGAGTGTTCACAGTTACCTCCCATCATGGCTATCTATTCTGAATGACAGGCGTGATGTAGGTGAACTAGGTCATTCCTGTCTGTTTGGAACAAAATGAGGCATTCCGACTGCGCTTTGCAGGGCCTGGAGGTATACAAGTATGATCTGTCAAGCTCCGGTCAACTTTTCATTTTTCTGGCATTTTCTTGTCTCTATCATTTTTTGAATTTACAGATGCTCCCGAGATCTGATCTGGGCGAATGATAGCTCTATGGGTCGGGAAAAATCTTGTGGATCCAACAAAATTGACAGCGTCTGATTCCGACTTGAATTGCTCCAAAAACACGAGTTTCCTTGTTTTTGGCGAAGCTGGGGACATGATGGTCATTTCTGAGATTCTCAAAATCTATAAATAGGGATGAGGTGCCTCATTTTCTTCACTCCTCCATTTTTTCATTTTCTCTCTCTCTCACTAGATTTTCTCTCTAAAGCTTCTCCTCTCTCCCTCTTGATGGCTTCAGCTTCTGGAAGTAGCAATCGGGGACACCACAGCTACGAGACCCCGAGGGATAATCCTGACTCAGAGAATTTGCTACAGGAACCCGAGCAACACATTTCTTGGGACGGCAGAATCGAGGTACCTTTTTTTTTTTTTTTTAGAATTCATCATTCATTCTCATTCATTCATTTCATTTTTTTTTTAGAATACCATGCTTAGGAATAGGGGGGGCTAGGTCAAATTTAGCCTACCTTGCTGATGCTTTATTTGAGGAGACTCCGGTGAGACCCTTGCTAGAGCCCACTGGTTTTATGTCCTTTCTGAAGGTCAAAACCAATCCTGAGAGCCATGTGGCCTTGATCAAAGCTCTGGCTGAGCGATGGTGGGACACTACCAACACTTTTCACTTTCCTTATGAGGAGCTGACGGTCACCCCACTGGACTTGTCGATGCTCACAGGCTTATCGGAACCTGTCACTTGGATCTCTGTTCTAATTGGAGAGCCACTTTTACCCCTGAGGACATGGTTCAGCTTATAGGTCAGGATCCTCCTCGGAACTGCATATCAGTTCCTCGCACTTGGCTTCAGGCCCGGCTGAGAGAGATGGAGCCATTTACCGGAATGATATATGATGCCGAGGTAGTTGCTAGACTGATGATGCTGATCTTGGCTGGATGCACCTTTGGTCACACTCG
>CANXYC010467005.1:0-13397 GCA_948193065.1 Aleurites moluccanus
TTTGAGGAATTTGGTGGCAAAGCAATTTTTCTTGGTGAATTGGAGTGTTAGGTGAGTCTTCTATGCATAAAATTATATGCCTAAATTGTTAAAATGAAAATTGGAATCCATATGTAAAAAGGCCATTTTGGCCGAACCCTAAATGTGGTAATTTGCTTGATTTTTGCCTTAGTTTTGGCTTTTTTTTCTATGCCAAATTGATTCATTTGATAATGTTTATTGACTTGTTTATAATTCCTATGGAATTGCTTACAATGTATATGTTTGTTGATAAATGGGCAATGTCAATGTTGCACCAGAACCATGCCAAAATGTCTATTGAATATTGCACACAATGTGTTCAATAAAATGCCTAACTCAAAAATCCATAGGACAACCATTTGAATGTCATCGTCGCCACCGATAATGGCATGCCAATTGTGTCAACTTTTTGTCCGTAAATGACCAATTTATGTTTGTTCCCATTATTAGTTGCTAGACCTTTTGTCATCGTATAATTGATTGTTATTGATGTCTTATTGACTCTATTGCTCATTCAATTTATTGATGATGAGTTATTGATACTTGTCGATGCCATTATTTTGAAATGGTATCTATTGATGTGTTTATTGATTCTATTGATTCTAAGTTGATTTGACAGAGCTGCCATTTCGACAGGATAGTGAGTACATATTGTCGGCTTTGTACACAATGTATATTGTTTGATACCCTATACTAGGAGGGGATGTCCTAGTCATAAGAACTGATCTGTCTTATGTATATTTATATGAGTGATTTGTGCTTGACACATTT
Source organism: Aleurites moluccanus (assembly GCA_948193065.1). Lineage (NCBI taxonomy): Eukaryota > Viridiplantae > Streptophyta > Magnoliopsida > Malpighiales > Euphorbiaceae > Aleurites > Aleurites moluccanus. The sequence continues at coordinate 793 of CANXYC010467005.1, forward strand.
CTATGCATTCTCTGGCTCTATATCTATCATTTCCATCTTATCCATATGATATATTTCCATTATTGTGATTGTTTACTTACAGTCATATTCTGTACTTGATTCTATATTACATATATTCTAAGCAGATTGATTCATTTATTTCATCTGCCTATTGCTTATTGATATTCCATTTCCTATTTTATTGGTCGATGCATATTAGATTTACTGAGTATCATATATACTCACCCTCTCACTGTTTACCCTCTACAACTGTAGAGTACGTGCAGATTCCTGGTTTTGTTTCTCCAAGGAATTTTGCAGTCTGATAAACACAGTGTAATTAATTTAAACACTGTATATTTTTATTTGTGTATTAGATGCTCCATGGGTATTGTATAATGGTATAGACAATTTGTTTATGTAAGTGTATGAGATATTTTGAAGTATAAATATATATGTGTATATGACTATGGGAATTACAAAGAGTTACAGAATGAATAATGTTTATGTGAGTATATGATTATAGACTGTTATGTGATTGATGATGGGTATTGATAATTTCCGTTGCAATATTGTTATTGTATTGATGAGATTGATGGGTTCTACGGGTGCTGGTCGCCTCGGTATCTCCCACACCCTAGGACAGTTGCAACTAGGAATGAGTCATGACAACAGCCAATTGCAGAATAGATTACAGGCTGTCAGACTATAAAGAAATAGAATGACATAATGGATATTAATTAATTATTTGTTTGTTAATGAGATAATTAATGATTGTAGTAACTGATATTAGGTTCTACGAGTGTCGGTCGCCTCTGCATCTCCCGCATCCTAGGACCATCATGTTCTGAAATTGGGACATGACGGAGGTGGTATCAGAGCTTAGGTGTATATGAATATTAACTAGATACAGAGTAACAGATCTAAGTAAACCATTGAGCATAGGTATGCAGAGTTGGCCTTATTGGACCAAAGGAGGCTAGAGGTCATGTGCCAAACCCAAGCCTATTAAAGAAGGATATCAAAATGTTTTAATAAAAGGGTTAAGCCTGGAAAGATTAAGATTAGAGATTTAATACTTAAGCAAATAAGGCTAGTTCACACAGACCCTAGAGGGAAATTTAATCCCAATTGGGAGGGCTTATACCTAGTAACCAAAAAAATTTCCTATGGAGCAGTTAAGTTATCAGACTTAGATGGCAATGAGTTCAACGAGCCAATAAATTTAGATCACCTCAAGAAATATTACATTTGAAAAAATGATAATGAAAAAAAAAAGATGTATTCTAAGTTGAAAATCTAAAAGGGCGACTTAGGCAAAAATAAAAGCAAATAAAGAGAGATAAAGAAAAGAGAGAATGGATGCAAGATTAGAAAATAAAAGCAATTCAAGCTTGTATTGTTATTGAAATTTTGCATATTATATGGAATTATAATGATTGCTTGCTAAAGAAATATTGCTACCAAAAAGGTCACATCTTATGAGCTAAATATAATCTAGAGCATCTTTTCTTTGCCTTTTCGTTTCTTGTTTACATTATGTATCACATCTTCATCTACTATTTGCCTCTTCATTTGCATTCTTGGCACAAAATTTTAAGAATGGACATTGAGATGAAAGTCCTATTTGATTCCTAAGAGTTCTTGATCCATTCAAAAGATAATAGGGGTTAGGCATTTGCCTGAAATTGAGGTAATTTGTGGGATGGTTTGCCTTTGACCGAGTTGGTGAGTAATGCGTTGAGGGAAGTAGAAGGAAGAATAATGCAATCCCGCTATGATAACCCTATATGGTCCATTGTGATGGACAAAGTTATCAAGGTGCCACCAAGAACATGTCCACCTTATATCCTTGCTACCTAGGGTATCCATCCATGTGGTCTAATCCTTTTTCAAGTGAAATGGAATGAGTGTCTTCCTTTTAGGATAATGGAAAGGCTCAAATCTCTAGGGACTAGCATTCATTGCTTCAATAACTTGCAACTTCTTTTATAGCCATATCTAGCAAAAGAAAGAAAGAAAAATAAGAAAAATTAGCTCGCTAAGTTGCCAATTCTTGAAAGGAGTCAATTTAGGCAAAAATTAGAGCAATAAGAAAAAGAAAGAAGAAAAAAAGAAGGAAAAGAACAAGTAAAGAGATAGAATGGTTACTTGCAAAAGCAATGGACTTCCTTTAAAAGTTCTAGTAGCCTTCAATTCATCCAAACCTCGCAAGGTTTCCGCAAGAATTAAGGGAAAGGGATTCTCATCATTAACGATACCCTTCACAATGGATAGAACCGTATAATCCAATAAGTCATCATGACCAACTAAGAGAAATTTTCCAAAAAGGCAAAAGATGAGGATTCTAGGCCAAATGGGATCTTTTTTGTCCAATTTCTCAAGGTAAGGGATTAAGGTAGCAAGGTTGATCCATTGGCCATTTATAGTATACCTTTGAACCATAAAAGGAGACATATCAAAGAAAGAAATCATCTTACTTGGATACCTTGTGTCCAAATCCATCATGGAAACCTTGCTGAAAGGGTTAGGATACCTATCCAATATGACATTAAGCTCTTCAAAGGTTGGATAAATTTTGGCATCTTGAAAATGAAACACATGAGCTTCCTTGTCCCAAAACTCAACGGCGACATCTAAGAATTTGAGGTCAATCTAGCCACAATTGAAGTATTTTAGGCTCTTTTAGAGTTTTGAATGAAAAAAATATAAGCATAGAAGGTGTATTTATAGTGCTAAAGGAAGAAACTCAAATCCTTTAGAAAAAGGAGTTGAAAAAAATGCCAAAACTAGAAAAGGCAACAATAGAAGACCCAAAATTGGATGCCCAAATGGACAAGGGCCATATGACCTCTAAAAGAGTCGCACTGCTCATGTAAATGGCCACAAAGCCCTAGCAGTGTCGTACGGCCCAACGGAAGAGTCACACGACCCTAAACCCTAGGACTTGATTTCTAGTTGGATTTTTAACTCTAAATGCCTTTGGGATTGATTTTAATGCAAATTTTGCCAAGATTTAGGAGATCTTTTCAAGATTTCTTAAATTGGACTTGATTAAAAAGTAAAGTATAATTAATGCCACTTGGGGGCTTGTTTGGATGCATAAAAACTTATGAAAGATAAGAAAATAAGAGATTTTATTCATGGAAAGTTGTTACAAAATACAAGGTTAGCATTACAATTAATATACGGGGGAATCCTCTCCCTCACTCTCCTTCTTTATTTGATAATCTGAAAGTGTGGAGGTATTTCTTTTTGGTTGAGCTATGATGGGGTTGGGAAGTGTCTGATCCATTTAATGACTTGACGATGCTCCAAAGTCTACTTTAGCCTTTTCTTTCTATTTCTTGTTCTTCTTCTTTAAAGAAGCCTACAACATGAAACATTTAAAGCTCATTACTCATGCATGACATGCATTCATATATTTGTTAGAATAGAATGATGTTACTTATAATTGTCTTGTTTGTCTTCCTTGATAAATTTGAAATATAAGTTTTAGCGGCATTGAGAGCTTTTTGTAGCTTCTCGGTTGTACTCCTTAGAACCTAGAAGATTGCATTAGTTTGCATTTTTAGGAGAATACATGAGAAAGCAAAAGAGGAGAAATAATTACTTATATAGTAGTGTTGGGTGGAAAAAAAAAAGCCACTAATGGCATAGCCTTAATGGAAAGTTGCTTTTGGACAAAATTTCCACTATCATCCGTGGTCATAATCCCTAAATCTACTAGTTCTTGAATATCACCTAGAATAATTTTTGAATTGGAAATGGCCATATCCGCATGGAACAAAGGACGAGAAGAACTAGTTATATCCCCTAAAACTTGTTTTCTAGTGTAAGTTTAGGAGCTTAAAGGAGCAAGAGATAGTGGGAGAGACCTTAGGAGATGGGAAGAAATGAAGTCATAGTATTCCGTACCTTCATTAAAAGATGAGAAATTAGGTCTATAATCTACTCCTCTTAGAGCTTTTTCTTCCTCCAAAGTTGTAGTCTAGTACATAGAAAGAGGAGGGGAAAAATGGACTTTCCTACCTTCGGGCCCAAGAAACAAAGCATAGGTTCTCTCATATAGGAACCATTCAAGAGTGGAAGAACAATTAAGAAGGAGACCAGTTAGGTGAGCCACATAAAGAAGAAAGGAAGGAAATTGTTTGATTTCTCCCTATGGATTATCCACAATCTACAAAAGAAAGAAAGCAAAGAATTTTATCACAAAAAACTTGGAAAAATGGAGAAATGTGAGTTGGATACCTTACCTCATCCTAAGATAAAGAGTTAAGTCTTTGTAAATATGATGAGAAAGGGATCTTTGGGATAGCTTTACTCCCAATCCAAGCTTTGCCCCTGGGAAGGAAATCACTTCGAGCAAACTCCTCCATTTCCTCATCATCATCATCGGATTGAAGAATCTTTAAAGTGGCTTCTTGAAAAAAAGGAGGGCACTTAAAAATATTGATTTCATACATCCATATCTAAGAAATGAGAGAAAATTAAGTATGACATTCAGGAAAAAACTAGTTGAAAGAGAAAAATTAGAAAGCTTACCTTAATGGCCCTTTAATAGCCACCTAGGACCACTCGACGCTGACTTGCTTGGTCCATAAAAGAGTAAAGATGAGATAAAGTCGGAGAAATCCAATTCATATCCTTGACTTTTGAGAGATCCCATAGTAGGTGGGGGGGGGGGGGGGGGGAATGGGATATACACCGTGTTGTTGTTGTTGGAAAAAATTTTGTTGCAAAAAGAATAAAGCACCTTTTTTGTTTTTGGTGGGCGGTGGGGGGGGGGGGGGGGGGGGCGCCCCAATGGGAGATACACCGTGTTGGAGTTGTTGGCAAAAAGTGTGTTGCCAAAAGAAGAAAGCACCTTGTTTGTTGATCCCCGAGCTTCAGAGAAATAATAGCTCATTCAAAAATCAAACATTTTAGCTCGGCGTAAGAAATATGTCCATTTTTTTTAGAAGAGTAATAAGAAATATGTCCATTTTTTTTAAAAGAGTAACTCTAAGGACAGCATTCATGTTGAGCTTGGGAATTACCTTCACACAAGCAAGCATCAAATGGAACAAGTTCTCCTTCAAAAGAAATTCCTATTATAGCGGTAAAGTCCAAAGAAGTAACAGTCATCTCACCAATAGGAAGGTGAAATGTGTGGGTAGAGTCCATACACCTTCCCATGATTGCGGTTATGGCATTGGTGTCCGATCTTACTTAAGATGAGGAAAGGCTAGAAATGAAAAGATCAAATTCGGTTGAATTAATATGGAGTTGAATCGCTCTTGTAAGTTGACCAAGACCTAGCTTCATGCATATTCTATTTGGTTTTTATAGGAGATATTGTGTAAGAATGAGTAAAGAGAGCATTCAAAAGAGGAACTTCATTACCTTGACTTAAATCATGACAAGCTAAGGGAAAAAAATACATCATGCTTATAGGTAGGCTTCATCATAGGAAGATTTGGAAGAGTAGGAGGGGCCATCCTTTTAATTTTTCTATGAGCCTAGGAAGATGATGACATTTCTTTAGAGGAAAAGAAGGAGATTTGCTTATAAGAAAATAAAATGAAGAGAAAGAGTTTACCTTAGTAAAAGAAAATGGTGAGGAAAATGATCTCCTAAGAGTGGGTATTTATATATGAAGAGTCATAAGTGGGAAAAATTGAAGTTTGAAGAAGTTGAGGGAAAAGAAAGTTGGCTTGAAAAGATGTGAACACATTATCTTGAAAATGGGAAGTGTTGGAAGAAGATAAAGATGATGGAAAAATTGAATATTTTCTTGGAAGAAAGAAAAGTTAATTTGGAAGAATGTGAACCCATTATCTTAAAAATGGGGAATGGTGAAAAAAGAAAAAGAGATGATATGGAGATAGGACACATTTCTTGGAAGAAAAGAAAAGTTGTCATAAAAGTGAAGATTCACTACCTTGAAACTAGAAAAAGTTTTGAAAGTTGAAAAAGCAATTTTGAAAATTGAATTATTTCTTAAAAATAATAAAAGGAGAATGGTCACTCTCACTTGTCTTGAAAGTGGGAGACATTAAATGAAAACCTTAAAATAAGGAAAAAAATAATCTTAAGAAGAAAACAAAATGCATTGGAAGATTCCTTAAGTACATGCTTTAGTACTTGAGCAATATTATTAGAAGAAGTCATTAAGGCATAATAAAGGTGAGGACCTTTATGCAAAGGAAATAAAAGTAAGGATATTTAGACAATCGAAACAAAGGTGAGGACCTTTAGACAATAGAGAAAAAGGTGAGGACCTTTGAGCAAATAAAAGAAAGATGAGGACTTCAAATCAAAAGGAAGAAGCGTGAAGACCCTAAAGGCAAATAGATGAGTGAGAAGTATTTGCATCACCTGGAAGTAGATTCCCAATGTATTCAATGGTTACCCTAATGAGGGTCATCATCCCATTAGAAGTCTTTTTCAAGGGAGAAGTATTTGCATCGCAGGGAAGTAGATTCTCGATGCATTCAATGGTTACCCTAATGAGGATCATCATCCTGTTAAAGGATTTTTTCAAGGAAGGAGTGTTTGCATCACCTAGAAGTAGATTCCCAATGCAATTGATGTTACCTTAACGAGGATCATCATCCCATTAGAAGACTTTTTCGAGGGAGAAGTATTTGCATCGCCCGGAAGTAGATTCTCAATGCATCAGATGGTTACCCTAATGAGGATTGCCATCCCAATAGAAGACTCCTCCAAGGGAGAGATATTTTGAATTCGACTAGAAAGAAATTCCCAATGCAACCAAATATGTCGAAATGGTAAGGTTCAGGTTTGCACATCCTAACCTTGAATGATAGTATGAACTTTAGCATGCTTTGTTACACTATGTTCGTTCACACACATGCTCCACAAACCCTACTAAAGTGAGGCAAACTATTAGCATTGATTTCTGACACACCTTGAGCCTGAGTCAAAGCCCAATGATATATAATTAAGAATCAAGATCATGAGAAGAAGGTTGATTGTTAAAGTGATTACTTTTGCTTTTGGATCAAGGAAATTGCTAGGGTTGTCTTAGAAATTGATTTTGGGTTTGTATTTTAATATAAAACATGTCAAAATATATTTCAAAATGAATTTTGGTCATTTTGAACCATATTCGGTCATCTGCACGTAAATCGGGCTATCAGGCGGTCGTTATCCCGCTTATGGCAAGCCATTGGGCCTGTGCAATCCTGAGGCCAATTTAAGTTATTTTTTTAGTTAACAAGAGTTTATAAACTATTTTAAAGGTTTTGGAAAGTTTTGGGTCATTTTGGATGGTTCGAACGCAAGAAAGAACACTTAGAGGGTTGTCGGGCCCGTGCGGTAACCATTGGCATGTGGCTTCTTGCAATAGCCATGTGGCTGCTTGCAAAGCCACACAACCTAACGAATGGCCATACGGACCTTTCTTGAGCCACACAACTCTATGAAGAGACATATGGCTCTTCCACGAGCCAGCGAGCTCTAAGCCCTGCATGTTTGTCGCTGCTCACCTCTGCCACCCCCGGTCTAATTTTTCTTCTAATTTTGGAGATTCTAGGTCTATTTTTGTGCCAAATTATCTTCTAAAAAGGTTCCTATTTGGTAATTTAATCAAAATAGAAGATTTGGATTAAAAGCTATAAAGGAAGCTTTAGGGTTCTTGGTTGGCAAGTAACCCTAAAGCTATTTTGAAAACTATGTTTTAACTAGTTAGGATGTTTTAGTACTTAGGAAATCTGTATAAACCTAAATAGAAGTCTTTTAAACTTATTTCTTCCTATTCAAGTGGGGGAAGAAGCCTATAAATAGGCCTCCACCCTCACTAGTTTGTGGATCTGAATTTTGAATCCCTAATTCTTAACAAAAGAACTCTCTCTCTTTTAATCAAAAGCTAAACTAAATTTTTAAACAATCTTACTACGAAAACTAAAGATTTTATTAGAATCAATTAATCAAGTTCATTTAAAGAGATCAAATTAATCCTTCTTTCAAGAAACAAAGGAACAAAATTGAGTTCTATTTCTTCTTCTTCTAAAACTCCTCTCAAGAATATATCCTAATTGAAAATGGAATTAATTTGAACTAAAAGAACCTAAGAAGCATACTTAGTCTTCTTTTGTATGAAACTTATATTTTTTTATCCCAAGCTACTGTTTAGTTGTTTTCTTATTCTAAAAATCATTTTGATTGAATTTAAACACTTTGAATCATTAAGAATTGTTTTTGGGTTTTTTAGGATGAAAAAAATTGAAAATCCCCCAAAAAAGATGCAAAAGATGATTTCAAATTGTCACGTCCCGATTTCGAAACATGACAGTCCTAAGATGCAGGAACTGCCAGAGGTGACCGACACCCATACAATCCTTATCCTAATCCATTTATTAACTTATTATAACCTAATTAATCATTTACCATGCATTTTGAATTTTGTCTTTCTGTAGTCTGTCATTTTGTAATCTATTATTCTGTTATCTGTAATCATCATTCACATATGCAATAACCATAAATAACTCCACATAGTATCATAAATCTATATATACAATCTAACTATGTCCACATACATAACCATGGAGCAACTAAAATATTTATATTACACATAGTTTAAAATATTTACACTGTCAAAATAATACAGCAGGATTCCACAGAGGAAGAGACACTAGAATCCAGCTTTTTACTCCTGACCTGAAAAATGGTAAACAACTAAGCAATGAGTATAAATACTCGGTGAATCTAATATGCATCATACAAAGGTTAAGGTTAGGTAAACAATAGTATAACAGGTAAATAATTAATAAATAGCAGGGTTGCACACCAAATTACAAAATAGGAAAAAGTTAGCAGAAATAAGGGTTTGAGATCAATATACAGGTTCTCATTATTCATATCATGTAGATAAGACAGATAATGGGCCATTAACACATGTGAACATATATAATCTCGTATAATATACATAAGGCTAATCAAACCTTATGGCTAGGACAATAACCCTTCCTAGCTAGGGTTCATAATAAACAATATACACATTGCTGACGGTATTTACCCGCTACCCCGTCGGTAAGGAAGCTCTATCAAATCAACATATTATCCAATATAATGATGAAACAAGTCAATGGATATCAATAAGAAACAATTAGCTCATCAATGATCAATGGGATTCAAATAAATCAATCGGTACTATTATCCAATATCATATAAGCAACGTAGGTTCATAATGAACAATAATAGGTATAACAATTAACAAAGGGTTAGAACACAAGTTGGTCATTCAAGGTCATTTGGATTGGTACAATTGTCTAGCCAATGTCGCTAGTGACAATGACATTCAAATGGTAGGCCTATGAAATATCAAATGGTAAGCTTATAGTTTTTCACTTAGGCAATTTATCAAACACTTGGTGTGCAACATACATTAAACATTTTGGTAAGGTTTTGATGCAACATCGATATTGCCCCAATATCAAACAAACAACTCACAATTTAGGCAATATAATAGGCATTGGATATCCAACAAATAACATCAAATAAAGAATCAAATAGGCTTGTGAAACAAAAAGAAAACAAAGCAAAATACATAGAGTGAATAGTACCAAAGGGTTCGACCAAAATGGGGCTTTCAAGGATGGTTTCAAATTCTCATTTCAATGCATTAAGTTTGTTAAATGATGCATATTAAACTCACCTAGCACTTCAAATTGCCTTGGAAAATTTGTTTTCCACCAAAAGCTTCAAAGAAGGCAAAACTCACAACCTTCCACTTCTTTGTGTTCTACACCAAAAAAAAAAACCATCAATTAAACTTCTAATTGCATCAAATAAACATAATTTAACCTAATAAGACATTAAAGATCAATAACCTAGAGTTTGGTTAAACTCAACTTCAATTAAGGTTTGGGAAAATTGGGAATTTTCCACCAAATGCATCAATTGATATAATTGAACTTCAAACCCACCTATTTCAATATTTAATACATTTAATTAACCTAAATAACCAAAGAAATTACTTAGTTACCTTATGATGGTGTGTGAGCCAAAATATTCCCTTGAAGAAATCCTAATTCCCTTTGAGTTTCCAAGTGAGAAATGGTTGAGAACTAGAAGAAATAAGGTTGGTTTTAGGTTTTCTTTAGATTTTTCTTTGAAATTTGTCTTGAAAATTGTGGGTTTTTCTTGAATGGTGGTTTGGCCTTTGATGGGAGAAAGAAGAAGAAGAGAAAATGATGTGAAGAAATGTCTAAGTGTGGCTTTTATAAGTGGGAGAATTGGCAAATTATAATTTCCACCCTAAAGCTTCCATTAATTATACTTTGACCCCACAACTTTCTGTAATTAATTTTGTCAATTCTGTTTAGATTTAGATTCCAAAGTAGAAATTGAAATAGGTTATTTTTATTTGTAGATTATCATCATATAGCTTTCAGAGTCATTTTGGGTAGTAGACAGTAGGTTTCCCAACATGCCCCTGAAGTTTCACTTATTTACGATTTTTTCACTCAGTAGATTTTCCATCATTTGTAATACTTTTTCATATTATAATACCCTATATATATGCATAACATGTTTTTGTGAAATAAGTTCTCGGTATATGGTTTGAAATTTTCAAAATGGCTAAAGATAATTTTGAAAACTCAGTTAGAACGAAAACGATAAATTTTTTCAAAAAATGTTGGTACCGATATCGCTGCCGCAAAAATAACAGTACGGTCGACGGATGAATTTCTGATTTTGGTAAGAGGGTAAATGATTATGTATATGCATGAGTAAATACAGAAAAAATAAATATGAGAAAAATGTTTAAGAACACTGATAAAGTAAGCGATGGCAAAATTGTAAATAAAGGAAACATGGGGGTATAGTGGAATTTTGACAGTCTGAGTTTCAGAACGGCTTTGAAACTATTTTTATTAATTAGTATTAATAAAAATAAGATGTTTGAACAGTCACTTTGAATTCCAAATCCCGACGGGATTTGGAATTCAAAGTGAATGTTGATTGTCAGAACAAATAACCAAGTGAAAATGTATCAAAAGCAAATTAAGGAAAGTTGGAGGACCAAAAGTGAAATTTATCATTTTTGTCTTACTATATAAGCATGTCTTAGGAAAATTTTTTGCCTATTTGTTCTTCACCATCCGTAGCTTCTTCTCTTCCATTCCATTTGATTTTTTTCCTTTGATTTGTGAAGAGAAAGTGTTGTAAACTTGAATCAAACACTAAATAATCCATCCTCCATCAAATTAAACCATAGAAAATCAAGAAAAATTTCAAGAACATCAAGCTAGGAATTTCGGCCATTTTGAGGAATTGAGGTATTATGTTCATTTGTTTGATTTTATTTTTTAATTAGGTTAATTTGATGTTGGTAGGATTGGGTAAATGGTTTAATTGCATCAATTGATGCATTAAGTATTTATCCCCAATTTTCTAACCCTAAATCAAAGTTGTAAGATTTTATTTTATGTATATAAGTTAGGATATGTAAATTTAGTATAGAATTAGTCAATTGGATATTTATTGGTGATTAATTGATGTTTACATTGTTGTAGAAAATTCGGTTGGAGAAAGTTGTTGATTTTGCCTATTGTGAGACTTTGAGGAATTGGGTGGCAAGGAAATTTTGCTAGGTGATTTAAAGTGCTAGGTGAGTCTTTTGTGCATTATTTGTCATGCATAAATTGTTAAAACGTCAATTGGAATCCATATGTAAAAAGGCCATTTTGGCCGAACCCTAATTGGCATAAATTGTTTGACTTTTGTTCTTGGTTTTGGACTTGTTTTCCATGCCAAATTGATATGCTTAATGAATATTTTTGAGTTGACATTATTGCCTATAAATTGCTTTCAATGTGTATGTTTGTTGATATTTGGAGCAATGTCAGTGTTGCACCAAAATCATGCCGAAAAATTCGTAGGCCAATCATATGAATGCCACCATCGCCAACGACAATGGCATGCCAATTGTGTTAACTTTTTGGCCGCAAATGACCAATTTATGTTTGTTCCCATTATTGGTTGCTAGACCTTTGGTCATCTTATATTCGATTGTTATTGATGTCATATTGACTTTATGCTCATTAAATTGATTACTAATGAGTTATTGATACTTACCGATGCCATTAGTTTGAAATGGTATCTATTGATGTGGTTATTGATTTCGAGGTGATTTGACAGAGCTGCGATTCCGACAGGGTAGTGAGTTCATATTGTCGGCATTGTATACAATGTACTAATTAATACCTTGTACTAGGAAGGGATGTCCTAGTATAACACCTCAGTTTAAACTAAACCGAACCTATATAGAGATCTTCAGGGGGAGATTTTTAATTTCTTTATATTGTGATGTTAATATGTATTTATGCATGGAATTGATAATTATGCATGTTATTTGAATTAGTTTTAGGCATAAGAATAGTCCAGAGGCTGCTAGGATTTAATCGGGAAATTTTGAGATTTTGGTGAACTGGGGGCAAAATGGTCATTTTTCGCCCATTGAAATTTTATTGAGTAAATATCATATTTAAAAGGAGAAAATAATTTAAAGACTTGAAAATGGCCTTATTTTAATTATTTGAGAATTAGTTTAAGAAATAATCCCGGTCGAAAAATTCGTATCGGCACGTTACGCGATTTCGGTGTTTCGGTTGCAC
>CANXYC010467219.1:0-10404 GCA_948193065.1 Aleurites moluccanus
TGAGATCTTGGATTATGTGTCTTAAGTTTTTGCACACATCTATTTTATGCCCAACACTTCGATGATAATCGCAATACTCATTCATATTCTAGCTTTTAGGCAAAGGGTTAGGAGGTGCCTTTGATTCTAAAGGTGTGACCAGTTTAGATTCCAAAGCCTTCTTGTAAACGAAGCTCAAGGGCATACCCAAATCTGTGAATTTCCTTTTCAAAGACTAACTCTTCAGTTTGGTAGAGGTAATGGAAGTGAAGATGTTATTCTGCTTGTATCTTTTCTCCATTATGTGGCTTTGTTCTAGCACAAGAGTATTGCGCTTCATAGACTTTTCCATGGGTGAATGGGTGAAGGTTTCCTTACCTTGAAAAGGATTCAAGGAAAAGGAAGGGTTGGTGTTGGTCGGGTTAACTTGAAGTGTATTTGAAGAGCTTGGATTAGCTGGTTTGGGTCTGGTCTAATTCATGGCTTTTATTTCATCAATTTGGGAATTCAAGGCTTTGGTCACATAAGCCATTGCATTGTGGAAGCTGGTTTGTTGAGCGGTCAGGGCTTTAGAAAAGTCGGCCTGTTGAGTGATCAATATTTCATTGAAGCTGGCTTGTTGAGCACTTAAGGCTTCATTGAAACGGATTTGTTGAGCACTAAGGGTGGAATTGAGTATGGCTTCAAAATTCTCCTCTTGCCTTTTGATGAGGGTGGTGAGAATTGTGTCCATGGCATCCATATTGGTTGGGTTATCCATCGGTACCTTTTAAAGATAAGGAAAGGGATTAGTGCATGGAAGAGAAAACTTAACTCTATTCTAGGTTTTTAGGGGAAAGGAAAACCTATCTCTATTCTAGGCTTATAGGAAAAAGAACACCTAACTCTGTTCTAGGTTTTTAAAGAAAAGGAAGACCTAACTCTGTTCTAGGCTTATAGGGAAAAGAACACCTAACTCTGTTCTAGGTTTTAGGAAAAGGAAAACCTAACTATGTTCTAGGTTTAAAGGACACCTAACTCTATTCTAGGATTTTAGGTAAAAGGAAGACCTAACTCTATTACAGGCTTATAGGAAAAAGAACACCTAACTCTGTTCTAGGTTTATAGGACGCCTAACTTTGTTCTGGGTTTATAAAGAAAAGGACACCTAACTCTGTTCTAGGTTTAAAGGACACCTAACTCTGTTTTAGGTTTATAGGACACCTAACTCTGTTTTAGGTTTAAAGGACACCTAACTCTGTTCTAGGTTTAAAGGGCTCCTAACTCTGTTCTAGATTTATAGGACACCTAACTCTATTCTAGGTTTAAAGGACACCTAACTCTGTTCTAGGTTTATAAGGAAAAGGACACCTAACTCTGTTCTAGGTTTAAAGGACAAGTTATGCATTGCAAATTTTAAGGAAGTTGATTCCTAAAGCAAGGTGGGCCAAAGTTATTTGGATTTTATGATTTTGGGCTTTACTCTAAAGCACAAAGGTCCAAGGGAAATTGGACTTAGAGATATCATAATGCCAACTGGGTTTAGGCTTTGTGAGATCTTGGGGCCAACTGAGTTTGGGCTTTGGAGAGATAATGCTATCAAATGGGTTTGGGCTTTAGAGGGATCTTTGTGCCAACTGGGTTTTGGGCTTTAGGTAATGGTGATGGTGCCAATTGGGTTTTGGCTTAGGATAGATATTGGTGCCAAATGGTTTTGGGCTTTGGAAGAGATAATAGTGCCAACTGGATTGGGCTTTGGAGGGATCTTTGTGCCAACTAGGTTTTGGTCTTTAAGAGAGATCTTTGAGCCAACTGGATTGGGCTTTGAAGTGATCTTGGTGTTTGAGGCTAATGGGCCTTAGGTCCATTTGGGTTAGTGCTATTTGAGGTTGATGGGCCTTGGGTCCATATGGGTTGAGAGGTATTTGAGGCTAATAGGCATTGGTTCCATTTAAGTGAGAGGTGTTTGAGGCTGATGGGCCTTGGGCCCATTTAGGTTGAGAGGTATTTGTGGCTGAAGGGCCTTGGGTCGATTTGGAATGACTCTCAACTAGTTCAAGGTACAACCTAGACTCATTCGACATGGAATATATGTTTGATGAATCATAAATGCATGTATGCATGTGTATGAAGCAAATTGGTTCATGATGACAGCTTAACATTATTATGATTCATGGGCCCTAAAGTCCAAGGTCTAATGTTCATTACATGAAGGCTAGGTGGTTTGGTATAAGGGTACCCGTCACACTAGAGCAGTGATATACCTAACCACATGTGAAACAATGAGTTTCGAGTGGGTCCAACAGTACTATTGCTCGTTACATTTCAAAAAGTTTTTGAAGATTCGTCGTGGGGTGGATGCTTTCGCTATCTCCCAACATACTTAAAGAGAGTTGTCGGGTCAATGCTACTCGCTATCCAAAGATTGAATTTCGTAACTGGTGATGTAGTGATGCATGAAAATCAAGGTTAAACTAAAAGACAAGTAAAAAGTCATTTTTGAAAAGATTTTCAACCAATTGGTAGTCCTCTTTAACTTTTTTTTAAAAAAAAGTTTGTCCCCAGTGGAGTCTCCAGCTGTGAGGCCTCGCCCGAGCCCTGCTCTCTTCGAAGGAAAAAGAGAGGCGTTGTGGGCATCGGAGTGCTCATATAGGGGCAATTTCTCACAGAGGAGACGAGCTTAGCGCCTTTTATTTGAAAATGATTTGAATTTTGAAGTCGCCACCTTAAGTTATTTTTATTGGGAAAATTTAAGGTAAAAACCCATTTTGACTCCAATTTTATCCCAAAGGAAAAAGTACACTAGTCTTCGAAACCAAAGAGGATTCGGGGACTAGGTTTTCGGTTGAACTTGGCTTTCAATTTTAACCTTGATTTAAAACGATTTTCATGAGCAATTAAAGAATGACATGTAATATGCATGAGCAAGTAAATAAATGGATGAACAATTGAAATAGAATCAATCAAATAAAATAATTAAAGAGAGCGATAAAAGTAAATTATTACATCTCAAAACCTCAAAAATAGGGGATATCAACTCTAGCCCTTATGGGTTCTAGGTTGATCACACATTCCCCAAAGAATATATTCAACAAATAAAGTTTAAGCAAATAATCAAAAGAAAAGAGATGGTTTTTGTCGTTTTTGGATTTGAAGCTTTCATACAGCTTGCCTACGTATCCCATCAAATGGGAATCAAAACCCACGTAGTTCTTCCTTCTCGCAAAGGAGGCTTGATTTTATGCCCAATTTATCATGTTTTGATTCTTTATTTTAATGCTCTACCAAAATAAAGAAGATGAGTTAGGAGACCATACCTTTGCCCTAGCTTTTAGGGATGCTGGCGAATGGAGTGCTCTTCCAGACCAGAGTTCCACCTCGGATCGGATGACTCCTGGGGAGATGGGTCAAGATGCCTTCTTAGCTCTTAAGAAAACAAACCGCCGGAGGGACCTTGCTTCAAAGAAATATTCAACTGAGAGGCTCAATACGCCCCTAATAGCAACTCTTTTAAATTTAAAGAGAGCTAAAGACGAAAATATGACTTGGAGAGGAAAAAAGACGAAATCTAATAATGTAAATGATTTCCTGTCTTCTTTTCCTTGCTTTCATGAGCCTTGGTGTGTTTCTCCGTCTTTTGGAAGGTGGGGAAGGCTCTCTATTTATAATAGGAGCTTAGGGGGCTGAATCCCATTATTTTTCAATGTGGGATTCCGAAGAAAATAGGTGCAGAACGTTGAAGTTGCCGCCAAAAGGGGGTGGTGGCGCAGCTATAGTGCCTTGGCGGCACAGGTTTTGAAGGAGGGTGGCAGCCGTGGCAAGGAGCCACGCTGTCGCCCTTGGGCATGGTGGTTTCCACCTGCCACCCCTCTCTGGTGGCAATGCCAAGCCTGGAGGGCGGCACCTGTGTCCCAACTTCATTCTGAAGCCGTTCCGAGTCTGTCCGAGTGCGGGTTTGGTTCCGGGGAATGCCGTTCAGGTTGGCACGAGTCTGAGGGTGTAAAAAATGAGTGTTTACACAATGCCTTAAATAATTTATAACCAATGGCACAAAATAACTTTTAGTCAAATGTTTATATCCCTGGTTAGAGATATCATTTGAATTTCTCATGAAAAATAATGTAGCAATAATAAAGGCCGCCACAACCTCAATTTCAATACTTTCAAAGAATAAATCAATTTCAAGGGCAATCATCAGACCAAAACCAAAATGAGTCCAAACATTCTTCCTTAGAGGACACTTTTAAAGCTTTTATGAAAGCAATATATCAAAATAAGGAAGAAAATAAATAGAAGTTTGAATCCTTGGAAGCTTTAGTGAGAAGATTAGAGACTTAGGTTAGGTAGCTTACTATTCAGCTGCAAACATGTTAAAAAGGTAAATTACCTAGACAACTTGAGCATGCAAAAAATTTGTTGCTATCATTCCCTATGAGGAAGAGGAAAAGGAGGGAAGGAGTAAGGAAGTAGTATATGATACTTCCATTCAAGAAAAGAAGAGTGAGGAAGTATTATGTTATGCTTCCATACAAGAATAAAAAAAAAATGAGGAAGTACTATTTGATACTTCCATTGAAAAAGAAAAAAGAATGAAAAAGCAATATGTGATGCTTCCTTTGAAGTAAAAAATATAGAGGAAGTAGAGTGTGATGCATCTAAAAAAGAAAAGAAAAATGAGGAAATGGAATGTGATATTCCTGTTAAAGAAAAAATTGAGGAAGTTGTATGTGAGACTTTCATGGAGAAATATAATAGTGAGGAAGTTGTATGTCAGTGTTCCAAAGAAGAAAAAGAGAACGAGAGAATTCCCAAGAGGCAAAGCCATTGGATAGGTTACATAAAATTGCAAATCCATAAAAACCTCCAATGTGTTATGCAAAACAATAAAAATCTGAAAAGATTAAAGTCTTTTTCACCTAACAAGATATTCCTAAGGCTAAGTTACCTTTTAATAAGCAATGAAAAAAAATAAAGCTATTGATGAACTCTTCAAAGAGATAAATTCAAAGAAGGGGAAGCTAGTAATAGAGGAAAAGGTAATTGTTTCAAAAATAGTGGACAAAATGTTGCTACAACTAATACCACCAAAACTTGGTGATCCAAGTAGTTTTGTTGTTGAAATTTCTTTTGATAAAGGTAAGGAAACACAAGGAACACTTAACTTAGCTTTGAGTACTAATTTAATGCCTTATGATCTTTATATGTATCTTAACCTTGGGCAACTTAAACCCTTAAGCAATATTTGCAATTGGCAGATGGCATAGTAAGGCACCCTAAAGGAGTGCTTGAGAATAATATAGTGAATGTGGGGGGTTTTACTTGTTTTAACTGATTTTGATGGTGTCCCTTAAACTTTAGGGTTTTTTTTCACTTTGATCACCAAAGAAAAAATCGTTTCAAATAAGTCACTGACTTTTGTAAAAATTTTCTTACGATGGTCACTCGCCGGAATCCTACACCGAGAAGCTGACATGGCATGCCATGTTAGCTTCGAAGTCTAATCTTATGCAATGTGTGTGCTATATAGATGCCACGTCAGTCATGCTGATGAGTCAGCATGCCATATAAACCTATACCATTTTAAGTCACTAAACTTTAGTGGTTTTTATTTTGATCACTAAATAAAAATTCATATTTAGATCAATCACTAAAGTTCTAATTTTTTTATTTATAGGTCACTCGTCATATTTTGAAGTCGGAAAATAGATGTAGCATGCCATGTCATCGCCTGAGGATGAGTAAGCTACCACATCGATGCCACGCCAATGCCACATAAACAAAAATGCCACGTAATCATGCATAATTTATCTTATAAAATAAAAAATTAAATAATTAATTTAATATTTATACAATATATTTTAATTTTTAATAATCACTAAAATAAAAAAAAATACAAAAACTCACTCAAATGTGCTTTTCCTCTTCTTTTTCTCCTCAATTCACTTTGTTCACGGCTATTAGTGAGCGCTTTGTTTGGTATGCTTTTCTTTAATATTACTCACAAGCTCAACCTCACTATTGGAATTATCCTATTGTTGAACACCGCTGTTGGTTTTCTTGGCTTATTCTTTATCAAGTCATAGGTTGGATTAATATCCAGGTTAGGGCTTTCGATTGCTCCTTTCACCAAACATGAGAACACTGCTATTCAAAAAAAGTGAGGATTTTGATTTCCATGTATTCTGATTTTCCAAAGTAGCGGGCGCTACATTCTTAGTAGCGATGGCTACACTTTTAGACTTAGGCTGCTGGATCTTCTGGATTAATTGTAGCTACTATGAATAAGAGGTAGCGGCACTACTTAATCAATAGCGAGCGCTACATCAAAGTAGCGGGCACTACTCTTTTTCTCATTCTCACCCTTGAGCTTCCAGACCTTTTGGATTTGAATTTCGCGATGTGAGTACTGTGTACCGACTGCGACTTACTTAATAGCGGGCGCTACAATCTTAGTAGCGGCTACTACTTTCTTCAACCTACTATTTGAATACTAATTTGTTGTATTTTCAAATATGCTCTCTTTTAGCATATGAGCTCTATCAAATTGTGTTAAACCTATGAAAAGTCATTAGTCATGATTTCTCATGCCTTGTTCAACTCAAACAAAATTGTTAACATAATTAACATATTGATATGTTTTGTTAGTATCAAAATCAATATCAAACCCAAGGGGTCCAATATAAGAGATGCCTAAATTGATGTTAAAAATCATGATTAGCTCTTAAAGATGTTTAGAATAGTAAGGATTCATCATGTATGAGCATATTAGGTGAAAACCCTAATTTTGAATATTCGAAAATTTTGACCTAGGAGAGGAGAACTCAAGAGAATAAAAAGGATTATTGTTCACTCAAGTATTTGAAAGGATAATTGCTTTGAGGTAAGCATGAATAAAGCACATGCATGTTGCTTCTCATGAAATTGATTTCCTAATCTTCTTATGTATATATTCTTCATGATATGGCTACATGATTTGTTACCTTATTCTTTCTTAATATGACTAAATTGATGATAACTTAATGTATGTAACCACTTTACATATTGAGAATGACTTGGTTGTCTTTCCTTTGACTAAATTCATTATAAAACCCAGTTGCACAAATAAATGAATACATGTTTATATGTTTGATGGCCTAGTGACCAATATCGTTTTTCCTGATGAAAGTAAATTCATTGGTCCAATGTGCACATTGGGAACCCAACTGACAGGGTTTTAGTCAGTGTCGCTCCTAGTTGGGGACTAGATACACTAGGCATATGCCCGACCAAGCATATGGGTTACGATAATGTAGCAAGACTACTGATGCGTTTTGATGATGACAGTTCTATTACATAATATGATTTGATAGTGTTATTTTGTTGTAAGCACTCATGTCCTTTTAAGTACAAGCTTATGATTTCTCCTTCTTATGATTCTTTCATGCCCAAGTATAAGTATATGTATATGTATATTCATGACCATGATAACCATGTTTATATCTTACTGAGTTGAAAGCTCAGTCCTTTTTTGTGGATTTCAGATGATAGTGTAGCTTGAGAGAGAGCTAATCTAGAAGATAGAGCTTCTTAACTTCTTCTCAATAAGAAGACTCTTGGATGTAATTTTGTTAAACATTATGTTTATGTTATGTACTTATGTCTAATGAGAAGTGTATTCTTAGAAGCTCCATAGTTAAACATTGAGGATGTATTCTTTTGTTGCCTAGATTGGCATGTTTTGTAAAATTTCCCTTGTTCCATATTGATGTTAGATGTATCTTTTAATCGATAAGGAATAAGAGGAAATATCATGACATAATGATATGATGATGACTATATGATTCATAAGAATGACTATGCATGATGATGTATGTTATGGATATGATGTGTATGAAATCAAGGTTATGTTGTGTTTTAGGAGTTTATGGTGGCCTTATGTCTATCATTTCCCTAGGACCATTGCACCAGTGGTTTTAACACATATATACACAAAATTATGAGTTATGGGATGTTATTTTGATATCAGTATGCACTATTGATCAGTATGATTATGAGCAAGGTTAAGTGGATATTATGACTTGAAAATCTAAGAGTTAATGTGATATTTGTTATGTAAATGGAATGACTTATAGTCTTGACGATTTGTATGATCTGTTAGCTAATGAGCTTGGTATAATACGAACAAGAGATAAGAATAAGTATAGATCATGGGCTTAAAAGTTTCCTAAGAATTAATGGTTGATACTTGACTAATGTTTTATTAAAGATCACGTTATGGTATTGTTTTGCTTACTTTAAGAGAATGTCTAGTTCAGACTGTAAGTTGGCTAGTTAACCTACTACCATTAATAGACTGATGGTAGATTGTTTTCTTGTTTATTAAAAGTTGTTATGTAAGCATATTTGTGTTGAGCTATGGATATATAATTTGATGTGACATCTTACCTATGTTGTGTTAAAGTTATTTTTGAAATTCTTAAAGAAATTTTTATGATAAGATGTTATGTTTCAAGTATGGATCAAGGAATTGGTAATAGATGAGTTTTTTGTTTGAAAGTGTTCAAAAAGCAATGGCTTGAAAATTTTGAAAAGATTCAGAATATAAAAGGTTCATACCAGTTAAACTATCAAGTTAATATTTGAAGTCATTCAAGAAGATGGAAGCAAAGGCAAGTTATTCTAGATGTGATATGCAGATAAGCATGGATACAGTTAATTTCATTCCTTCAAAGTGTATAAACCCTCAGTATTTTGCTTATGGGAAATGGCATAGAGGTAGATGTCATTCTGGAAACAAATGCACACTTTGAATGTGGACAATTAGGGCATTATGTGAAGAATTATGAAAGGTGATGAGACTGGCTAGGATTTGAGATAATCCATAAGTCAGACATCATGATGAGCACCTATGGATAGAGGCATAGGTAAATTATTTTGGCTCAGTAAGAGGTTTAGATTCAAAATGAGGATACTATAATAACAATTCATTTAAGTTATGATTGATAATTGATTGTGAAATTTTTGCATGATTATGTCTTCTTGGTTATCAAGAAAATGTCTGTGATGTGCGATATATGACTTAATAAGGAAGAATATAGAATGTACATCTTGATGGGAAATTCATGAGATGTAATTACGTCACTAAGAGAAAAAGAGTAGTAGTTTAAAGTGTTTTGTTGATATGCATTACAAAAGGAGGATTGAACTAAAGTATAAATTATGACAACGGTAGTGAAAATGATGGATACAAGTATGACTATTTACACAATTTAAGGATAATGATACGTTATGAAAGGTTAAAGGAATTTGGTAAACAAAGAAATTTAAAGGTACTTACGAATTGGATTGACATGTTTGGTTATAATGTCATAAGCCAGAAGTTGGAAATTCTAAGATAATAAGTGTTCAAGGAATAATAATAAAGATGACTAAGAGACCCTTGGTAATGTGAAAGTATTTTGATGACAAGTACCTAAGTGAGAATTGAAATTTAAGGAGTGTTAAGATGATATGGAAGTTAGAGACTCAGAGTATAAGATTGGAAAGTGAATTGAGATTTAAGGATATATAAGATGTGGATGATGGGAATTATGGATATCAAGAATTCTTTTGGTGGAGTGGATGAAAAATATGTTTCAGAGTTTGTGACAAGATATTTGACTTGTCAGTAAGTGGAATTTGAACATTAGAATCTTTTGGGATTACTTCAACAGTTACTTTGTTAGAATGAAAATGAAAGAGGATAACTATGGGGCTTGTAGTAGGGTTACCAATTACTTCAAGTGGATATGATTCAATATAGATAATTGTGAATAGATTAACCAAGTCAGCTTAATTTTTGTCAGTTAAGATAACTTGCATCGTCTCTTAATATGCACAAATATGGGTTGATAGGATAGTGAGGCTTCATGGCATTTCAGTTTCGATCATCTCAGCTAGAGGTACTCAGTTTACTCCGAGATTTTAGCAAAAGTTACAAGAATGATCAGATGCTTAGCTTAACTTCAGCATAGTATTTCATTCTTAGACTGATGCACAATAAGAGAGGACCATTCAAACTCTAAAGGACATGTAAGGATGTGCATTCTAGATTTGTGTCATAGCCTAACTTTAGACTATGACGGTCCTAGGGTACGGGTAATGCCTAAGCCACCAGTACCACGAAGAACCCATGCTTAAACAATTACATTCATTACTTAACCTGTGATACATTTTAGGTCATAAATTTTTTCTTAAAACATCATATTACCAAACATGCATGCAGAAAAACTGACAGAGTTTCCTTTGAAACTCTGACTTAAGCTATCCGCAAAACATATAATAAAGCACTCCTAATATATCATACATCCCCTTATATCCTCCATTTATCAATTTCAACTCAAAATGCACTTCAATATTTTCATCCATATCATATATCACATGTACATTTTATCTCAAACTCATATATCATATATATGTACAATATAT
>CANXYC010467230.1:0-10158 GCA_948193065.1 Aleurites moluccanus
CCTTAACCCAGTTTTCACAGAATTTCGCTGAAGACTCAAATTCTCAATTTCTTTAACACTTAGCATTTTCTTACGCAATTTCAATAACTTAATCAATATTTCTCCCAAAATGTCCATACTCATTTTCTATCATTAGCATAAGTAATTAATAAGTAAATATTTATACTTATTTCAAAATTAATTGATTAAGCCAATAAAATAAATTTATACTCAAAATGTAAACACAAAGAATGTTTAGGAAAAATGATGGGTGTTACAGTTATTGTATTGCATGCCATATAGTATAGTTATATGGGTCCTTCGTGGTACTGGTAGTGTAAGCAACACCCGTACCCTAGGACAGTCACGGCTCCCAAGTTGGGCTGTGACAAGAACGGCGAGCCGAGTAGGGCTCGAGTACAGTTTTGGGAGATAACTGGATCATATTGCGTAAATGGTGAGTCCTTATGTATAATCATGCATGATTTACATCATACATGTCATATTACTTCAATTGGGCTTTAAAAATAAAGTTTAATACCAAACATTGCATAAAGTGCAAATTGGCCCGTAAATAAGCCCGTCGAAACGACCTAAACTGACCTAAACTTTGACTGGGCATAAAATGAAAACTAGAAAGCCAATTGGGCCACCACTTGGCCCAATTATCTAGTCTCGGCCTAAGTTTTGAAACGGTACCTCATGGCCCACCTAATTCTTTTGGTAACATAGTTAACCAGAAACTACCCAAAAATTCCAAAACGAACCTGTGATTAGAGAGCCAGTTGCGGCAGTGCAACTGGGCCCCGCCGGGCCAATTTTTGACAAATTCCAAATTTATTCTATTTTTCTTCATATAAGTATATATGATTGTTCTAATGCTATATGAGCTATAAATATGCTAAATTTACTATTATTTGAAGGCACACTTATATGATATTAGAATAGGGCTATTTCGATGGTATAACGGGTAAATTCCATCGACTGTGTGCACACTGTGTTTTATGGACCCTTACTAGAGAGGGATGTTATATTCTCTAGTCATAGGGAAAATATCCCTTACGAGAGTAATGTATTTATGGGACCCCTACTAGGGAGGGATGTTATATTCCCTAGTGCATTTTATGATAGTGTTGTGTACTGAATTTCAGAAAGCAACCCAATCCTGTTATATCATATGTGTGCTATCTTGTATATTGGATACTTAAATGATTTTTATCTTGATATTTATACAGATTCTTGTTTATTTATTCATTTGCTATCTTATATTGAATTCTTCAGGCCATATATGGGCAATTACATTTTTATGAGCATTTACTGCATTTTTATACATTTGGATTCTCTAAGTATTTTATACTCATTCCCTTAATTTTCAGGTCTACAATAAGGCACGCTTTCCATTGGCATCTCCTACTCCTGCCTTGGAAGTTACTAGTTATCATGTAAATATCAAACTCCAAAAGAATATGTAAATATTGTACAGAATAGAGTTTCCATGGTACTGTATATTAAGGAGTGGCATATAGATATATGTTTAAGTTTGCATCTTTATAGTTTTACATACTGATGATATTATGGATGTATATGATATGCTATGTATGGAAATGACTGGATGTACAGATATATGTATATATTGAGTTGTTAATGGAGATCCAGAGGGATCATTGTATTGAAAGTGAATGTGGATGATATTAGAAGTGTTGTGTGCTTGTTTTATTTTTGGGCATAGTCATATTATAGAGGAGATACTGTTGAATTTTCTGCAGCATTTCTAAGTTAATTAAGATGTTTATATAAATTGCATGCCATATAGTATAATTAATTAGGTTTTTCGAGGTACTGGTAGCTTATGCAACACCCATACCCTAAGACCGTCACGGCTCCCAGGTTGGGTCGTGACAGCCACCTCGCATTTTGCCGGCTCACCAGATCCTACTAAGTTAAAACTCTTCCTCGGCAACTTATACTTAACCAGCTCACAATACAGCTACAAACATCCAAACTTCCTGATTCTTTTTGCCACTTAAAATAGACATACAGAGGCTCAACATATCAAAAATTCAAATTACTAAGGCAATTACACAGACCATGGTGACTCTCTAAATGTCACCCAGACTTACTGCCCCAAAATCCATCCGAACAGTCCTGATAATTTTCACTCTCCACTGAGATATACTTATCCAAAAATCCTGAAATTTTACAGCCAATAATACAACACACAAAGGAACATTTCCCTTGTTTACACCTTTGGCTCAATCTATCTCAGTCATTCCCAGTAAATTCCAAACAGACAGAGACTTCCTGCAGAAACACTCAACCAGACCAGTCCTGCTCAAAGAGGCATAACTCATCACTCATATAGAATTCTATCAAGCCATTATATAGAATTTCAGTTGAGACATAAACTCAGAACTTTCATGTTTTACACTTTACCAAATTATTTCTTTAAGATCATGCAAGCAACCTCACAAAATCCTGCAACCCAAAATTTACTGCATTTCTCAAATATTCATATTTGAAATTAATTAATTCTTCAAACATGCAATTAATAAAAATACAACAAAATTAGCAGATATTACAACTAGGCAATTCATCAAACATATGGTGGGCACAAAAGGGCAAGCCAATAGGTTAGGTTTTGGTGCAAAGTTAGCATGCCCAATTCAACCAACAACAAGTTCACATTGTAAGCAACACAATACGCAACAATTATCCAACAATTAACAATATTTAATGGATCAAATAAGCATGTGAATTAAGAAGAAAACCAAGCAAAATACAAAGAAATGAATAGTACTTTAGGGTTCGGCGAAAATGGGAAAAATGGGGAAGGTTTCCAATCATCAATCCAATGCATTAGACATGTTAAATAATGCATATAGAACTCACCTAAGGCTTCCAATTGCTTTGAAAAATTGATTTCCACCAAAATGATTCAAAGAAGGCAAAATGCACAACTTGTGCAATTCTTGTTTTCTACACCGAAACAACCATCAATTAATCATCTAATAGCCTCCAATTAACATATTCTAAGATCAATTAATACTATCTAACACTAAATCAACAAACTCAATCATACAACTTCAATTAGGTTAAGCAAATTAGGGATTTCTATCCAATTGCATCAATTGATGCAATCTAACCTAAAACCCATTCAATTCAACTTCTAAATCATCTAAATAAATCATAAAATTAAACAATTTAATTGGTTACCTCAAATGGTTGATCTAGCCAAAAACTTCAAACCCAATTTCCTTGAATCCCTTTGTGATTTCAAGCAAATCAATGATAGCAAATGAAAGTACTAGGTTTAATTCTAAGTTTTCTATGAATTTTTCTTAAGGAATATGGTTGGAAATGAAGAAATTAAATGGAAGAAGAAAGGAGAATGGTTCGGCCATTACAATGGAGAAGTAAGAAGATGGCAAAATTTAACTAAGTGTTGCCTTTTATATTAAGTCATAATGGCAAATTATATTTAGTCCTCAAACTTTCAAGTAATTATACTTTGACCCCAACTTTTTCTGTAATTTATTCTGACAATTCTGTCGGGATTTAGATTTCAAAGTGAGGAATCAAAAGGCTTATTTTAATTTCAAAGTGAGGAATCAAAAGGCTTATTTTAATTTATACTTATTTATAAAAATGGTTTCAGAGTCATTCTGAAATCCAGACAGACTCATTTTCACTATTCCCCTCGAAGTTCGATTTATTTACGGTTTTGCCATTGGTTACTTTTCAGTGTTTCTAATTGTTTTTCACTTCTTTCTTTTTACCAAATTACACATGCATTTATGTGATCTTTTACCCCCTGGTCCGAATAAGAAATTCATCTGTTGACTGGACAGCTAATTTATCGGCAGTGTTCCCGACATCGACTATTTTCGAAAAAGTAATTTGTTCGCTTTCTAACCGTGTCTCTAAAATTATTTCCCATTATTTCAATTCCTTTAAACCATATACTGAGAATTAATTCATGCATATGAGTTATGACTTTATAGGGTATTACATTCTACCCCCTTCAAATAAATTCGTCCTCGAATTGAAATAAAATACATACCTCATTGCTGGAACAGGAATGGATTTCTGCCTCTCATCTCCTGCTCGCTCTCCGACTGGTTTCTCTATAGCACTTTTACCATGGGAATCTCATTATTTCGTAGCTGCCTGACTTGTCTATCAACTATCTCCACTGGAAGCTCTTCATACGACAAGTCCTCACTGAGTCACACATCTTGTACTTCTAATATGTGTGATGGATCAGACATATATTTTTGCAGCATCGAAATGTGGAAAATCGGATGTACATGGCTCATATTAGGTGGAAGAGTCAATCTATAGGCCACATTACCTATCTTCTCAAGAATCTCGAACGGACCTATAAACCTTGGTGACAACTTTCCCCTCTTCCCAAATCTTATAATACCCCTCATCGGTGAGATCTTAAGGAAGACATGGTCACCAATTGCAAAATGTACATCTTTCCTCTTCAGATCAACATAGCTCTTCTGCCTATTGAAAGCAGTCTTCATCCGATCTCTAAAAATAGGCACCTTTTTCATGGTCTCTCTGATCAACTCTAGCCCCTCTAGCTGCTTCTCCTCTGGCTCCACCCAACACACTGGAGATCTATATTTTCTACCATATAGTGCTTCAAATGGAGCCATACCAATAGAAGAGTGGAAACTGTTATTATAAGAGAATTCAATCAATGGCAGATAGTAATCCCAGTTACCTTTAAAATCTAGAATACACAACCGAAGCATATCCTCCAAAATCCAGATTGTCCTCTCTAACTGCCCATCAGTCTGTGGATGGAAAGCAGTACTGAACCGTAACTGGGTACCCATAGCCTCCTGAAATTTCTGCCAAAATTGGAAGGTGAACTGTGTACCTCTATCTAAAATGATCATCAAAGGAACTCCATGAAGTCGCACAATCTTATCCACATACAAATGTGCATACTGAGTTGCCGTATAACTAGTCTTAACCTATAGAAAATGAGCAGATTTCATCAACCGGTCTACAATCACCCATATGGAGTCATAACCCCTAGTAGTCCTCGGTAGACCCACTACAAAATCCATAGTAACCTGCTCCCATTTCCACTCTGGTAACTCATCTCCTGAAGCAACCCTGATGGCTTTTGATGCTCAAACTTAACCTGTTGATAAGCTAAGTATTTGGAGACAAACCGAGCTACATCTCCCTTCATACTAGGCCACCAATACACATCCCTCAGATCATGGTACATCTTAATAATCACTAGATGTACATTATATGTTGAGTAATGAGTCTCTCTTATAGTCCGATCTCGTAGCCCATCTATGTCAGGTACACATATACGCTTCCCACACTTCAGTACACCATTCTCCACTATGAACTCCATCATTTTGCCATTCTGCACATCTCCCTTAAGCTTCAGTAGATAAGGATCCATATCCTGAGCCACTTTAATATCATCAAATAATAGTGACTTCACTCAAAATTGGGCTAGCAGAGCCTGGTTCCGATCCTAGGATCCTAAATCCAACTCCACTCCCATATCTGCCAAATCCCTCATCTCTCGGATCAAAGGTCTCCTGCCAACCATGATATGAGCTAGACTACCCATAGACTTCCTACTCATTGCATCCGCCACTACATTGGCCTTACCCGGGTGATAAAGAATTTCACAGTCATAATCCTTAAGTAACTCCACCCATCTGCGCTGCCGGAGGTTTAGATCCTTCTTCTGAAATATATACTGTAAACTCTTATGATCAGTATATATCTCACATTTAGACCCATACAAGTAGTGCCTCCAAATCTTCAATGCAAATACCACAACTGCCATCTCCAAATCATGTGTCGGATAATTTGCTTCATGCTTTTTTAACTGTCGAGAAGCATAAGTTATCACTCTCCTGTTCTGCATCAGTACACACCCTAATCTGATCCAAGAAGCATCACAATACATAGTAAATTTCTCCCCCTCTGATGGCAATGCTAACACTGGAGCACTGGTGAGGCAAGACTTCAAAGTCTGGAAACTGCACTCACACTCATCATACCATAAATAACGCTCCTATTTCTGCATCAGCCTAGTCAACGGAGCTGCAATCCTGGAGAAATCCTTCACAAACCTCCTGTAATACCCTGTTATACCCAGAAAACTACGAACCTCAAAAACACTGGTAGGCTGAGGCCAATTTGCAACTGCTTTAATCTTCTGAGGATCCACCTTAATACCATCATTGCATATCACATGCCCAAGGAAACAATCTTCAGTTAGACAAAACTGGCGTTTAGATAACTTAGCATACAACTGATGCTCCCGAAGTGTCTGCAATACAATCTTCAGATGCTCCACATGCTCCTCCTCACTCCTAGAATAGATAAGTATGTCATCAATGAATACAATGACAAACTTATCCAAAAATGACCTAAACACCCTGTTCATCAAATCCATAAAAGCAGTCGGTGCATTGGTCAACCCGAATGGCAACACCAAAAACTCATAATGCCCATATCGGGTCCTGAAAGCAGTCTTAGGTACATCACCCTTCTTAATCTTCAACTGGTGATACCCAGGCCTCAGATCAATCTTTAAAAAATGGCTAGCACCCTGCAGCTGATCAAACAAGTCATCTATCTGTGGCAACGAATACTTGTTCTTCACTGTCACCTTGTTTAGCTGCCTGTAATCTATACATATCCTCAAAGAGCCATCCTTCTTATTTACAAACAATATTGGTGCATCCCATGGAGAACTACTCGGTCTGATGAACCCTTTATCCAATAACTCCTGTAAATGTACCTTTAATTCCTTCAATTCAGCTGGTGCCATTCTATATGAAGGAATGGATATAGGATCAGTGCCTGCATGCACCTCAATCTCAAACTCAATCTCCCTATCCAGGGGCAATCCTGGTAACTCCTTAGGAAATATATCAGAAAACTCCTGAACTACTGGTATCTGATCAAGATCTACATAAGACTTCTTCACATCTATCACATGAGCCAAATACGCTGAACAACCCTTCCCAATAATCCTTCTGGCCTGGATAGCAGAAACCAGATTAACTCTAAACTCCCGTACATCACCCTGAAACTAAAACTCTGGCTGACCCTCAGGCTGAAACCTAACCTTCTTCTGATAATAATCAATAACTGCCCAATGCCTAAGCTAATCCATACCCAAAATAACATCTAACTCTAACACTGACAGTTCAATCAAATCCGCATGCAATATGTTATCATCAATCTCAATCACACAGTCATGATAGAAATAATCCACATTAACACTCTCACCCATCGATGTAGCAATCACTAAAGGCACATCTAATAATTTCCTTTCCTTATTTAATTTATGTACAAAGTGTGGTGACACAAAGGAATGAGTAGCACCAAAATCAAATAAGGCATCTGCAATCTCATTTTGAATCAGTATAGTACCTGTGACCACGTTGTCTGATATATGAGCCTCCTGGGTTTTAACTACAAATACTCTTCCCTGACCCCTACCCGTTGGGGCTTGACTACTGCTGGGAGTCTGTCCTCCTCTGCCTCTGCCTCTACCTAAAGCCTTTTTGCCCATATTTTGACTCATTTGTACCAACGGCTGGGATACCATAACAGACAGTTGCTGCTCACCCCATAATGGACATCTGCTAATGAAGCAACCATGTTGCCCGCATTTCAAACAGGCACCAGACTATAACCGGCACTCCCCTCTATGCCTCCATCCACAGAACCCACAAACAGGCACACCAGGCATCTGTGCTGTTGGTCTAGAGAAACCCTATGAATAAGCAAGTGTAGATCGTACCACTGGTGGTCTCCTAATCTGAACTCTCCTTCTCTGACTTCTAGCTGAAGATCGCTGATCAAATCGAGGCACCGGCTCTACCTGCCTAGGCTGGGAGCTACTCTCCCCCCTCCTAACCTGAGATCCTGGACCTCTTTTCCTCTTCTGGTCCCTCTTTTCCCTCTCTTTCTTATACTTCTCTTCTATCTGTGTAGCCTTATCAATAACTATCGTCAGAGAAGTAAATTTTATAGCCAACAATGCATTTTGAAGTGTAGCATGAAGACCCCTCCTAAACCTGCTGATCAAATCATCCTCAGTAGGTACAATGTGAGTAGCATACCTACTCAAGCTGATGAACTCCTCTGCATACTCCTCTACTAATCTGTCTCTCTACTCTAACTGCTCAAACTGGATCAAGTTACGAGTCTTCACCCCCTCAGTAATAAATTTATCTATTAGACCCTGCCGAAACTCAGCCCATGAAGGTGGATGCTCACCATATAACCTGGGCTCCATCCTCCTTGAAAACTATGTCCAAGCCTTCCCTTTCAGTAAAAATCTAACTAGCTCAACAGCTCTCAACTTAGAACAAGGTAGTCTCCTAACTACCTTCTCTACCTCCTCCAAAAAGTCTACCGAGTCACTGCCTCTATCGCCCCTGAACTCTGATAGGTTTAGCTTCAGAAAGATAAACATGGATACACCACCCTCCTCAATAACTCTATGGCCTCCATGTACAGCAGGATCCCTAGGAACCCCAACTGGCTGCACAGGAGCCGGTGTAACTGGTAATGCCTCTGGTGCCACAGGTGGGGGCATTACTGCTGGCACAGGTGGTGGCAGTACATTCTGATGTTCCCGCCTCGAATCAGCTAAATCAATGCGTAATTCCATCAATACCCTCATTATCTCAACTCTCCAGGGATCATCGCCCCTCTCTGTATCCTCTATAGTCCGTTGGGATCTGGACGGATCCTTTGAAATTGAGAACTCCCTCACCAATGACTCATTAAAGGCTACCTCTGCCTTCAGAGTATCTTTGTCCCTATCGTCGGACATCTCTGTAATCTGTCAAGAAAATAAGAAACGCACTCAGTATATCACAGAAACACAGAATACTAACATATAACAGATGATAATAGCAAAAGACGACAAAGGAAATCCTATGCTCCATGGTTTACTTAATTCTACCCCATTTTGTACTTAGTCACTATTCCTTTGTAATTTAGGTACTATTCAACTGTAACCTAAAACTCCACTGTCTGTAACCTAGAGCTCTAATACCACCTCTGTCACGATCCGTTTCTAGATCACGATGGTCCTAGGATTCGGGAGATGCCAATGGCGACCGACACCCATAGAACCCAATATCACATGCATAATCTATAACCATCAATTTATTATTCATTTTGCTTAGTTACCATTTATTCTGTCATTCTGCAATTCTTTCTGTAATCTAGTGCAGTGGGCTGTAATAATCATTATAACATATCATAATATTATCATATACCATAAAACATCATCGCATACATATACATGTTCATATCATAACTAACCCAAACATACCCCATGGAGCAGCTAGAACATGAACACCAAATGTAATACCCTATAAATTCCTAACTCACATGCATGATTCAATTCTCAGTTTGAGCTTCATTAGTCTTGAAATGATGGAAAATAATTTTAGAGACACAGTTAGAAAGCAAACTTGTTACTTTTCTGGAAAGCGGTCGTATCGATAACACTGCCGAGAAATTAGCAGTCCGGTCAACAAAAGAATTTCTAAAGTTGACTTGGGGGTAAAAGATCACTATAATTTATGTGTAATTTTTGTAAAAAGAAAGAAGTGAAAATCATTTAGGAACACTGAAAAAGTAACTAATGGCAAAATCGTAAATAAATGGAAGTTTAAGGTGAATAGTGGAAATGGGTCCGTCGGAGTTACAAAATAACTCTAGAAGTATTTTTATAAATAAGTATAAATTAAAATAAGCTGATTAACTCCCCACTTTAAAATCTAAATCCATATAGAATTGATAGAATGTAATACCCTAGAAATGCATAACAGGTTTTAGTGAATAAAATTCTCAGTATATAGATTAAAATCATCGAAATAACCAATAATAATTTTAGAAAACCAGTTAGAGCGAAAACGGAATTTTTTTTCGAAAAACGTCGGTACCGATATCGCTGCGGTAAAAATAGCAGAACGGACGATGGATGAATTTTTGAATTTGGATTGAGGATAATTGATACGTGTACGCGGGGAAACATGAGCTATGAAAAGCTTGAAACCGAGCGTATATGATAGAAAACAAAGGATCGTTCACAAATCAAGTATGAAGAAGAAACTTGACCCAATCCAAACCTGTTGGAGAGAACCAAAG
>CANXYC010467308.1:0-79673 GCA_948193065.1 Aleurites moluccanus
GAAATTGGAGCTTTTCAGGAAAGCTGAATTTTAGATTAAACGCGTAGCTAATTTTAAAAAATTAATAGATAAAAATACCCTTATGAGTTTATAAGTAGTTTTTAAATTGTATTTTACCAAACACAAACATATAGCTAATTATTTTTAGAAATATCACTTTTAGAAAAATAACTTTTCTCCATAAGAAAAGCTATTTTCATAAGCTGTGTCAAACTGAGTCTTAATATACTCACCAACAATGACCGGAGAGTGAGCTGAAACAAATTTTATTTTGCACGAGTAATTGAATTTCATGCTTTTAATGTTCGAATGAATTTTGTGTGTAGAGGAGGGCGACAGCAAAGTGATTGGACTATTTTAATTTTTTAACAAGTCCATATGCCTCGGTTCTCTCTTTAAATTAATTAATTATGAACATCTTTTGCTGTTTTGCATTGGGAGTTTCATCTTTTCTTTTCAATTTTCCACTTTCCTTAATTATTAATTATTAGTATTTAATTTTTCAATAGACATCTTTTCTCATTATTGGACTTAAATTAGTAGAAAATTAGGCCACAATTGAAAATCTTCAATCCGACTTGAAAATGAATTTTGTATGCAGAAATCAAGTCAAAAAAGTAATTTTGGTGTGTCAAAAATTAAAATTTTTTATGTAAATATAAAAATTTTTAGAAAAATAATTTTTAAATTAATTGAAACTATTTAAAAAATCAAATTTATTTAGACCAAATAAATTTTTTTTATAAACTAATGAAATATTTTTTGAATTGCAACAATCAAAATCCACTTGAATCTGGTCACCTCTTCATCTCTATTCCTAATAAGAGCTAGCATAAGGGCAAAACAAAACTATATCCACAAAGAGGCTCTGTAAACAAAAACAAAAGAGTAACAACAGCCTTGCTACAAGACACGGGCATGTAAAAGTTAAATCGATTAAATTAGGAAAAAATTAATATATATATATATATAATTTAATTAAAATTAAATCGATTAAAGTAAGAAAAAAATTAATATATATATATATATATATATATAATTCAATCAAAATTAAATCGATTAAACTATGAAAAAATCGATATATATAATTTGATATTTATTATACATATGATAAAAATAAATATAATATAATTATGATTAAATTAAATTTTTATGAATATATTTTTTATAATGTCAATAAAATATAATAATCTATACTAATTTCATTAATTTTTAATTTTTTTAATTTTACCAGTCCATTCTGTCCAATTTTGATAACTATAGGTTTTAGGCTTTTGTGTTCTACAATTAAAAGAAAATGACAAAAAAGGAAGAAAGTCCTCCATGACGGTGGTCAGTTATAGAAAGGAAAAACTTCAAACTTTGAGCTTACTTCTACACAGCAATACAAATAAATAAATAGACAAATAAAAGGAAAAAAGAAAAATTATGGAGCTATTGAATTTATTATATTTTGTCAGTTATAAGCTCCAAAACTTTTTTCTTTTTCTTTTTTTAATTTTATTTGTTTCACAATGATTATTTTTTTACATAAAAAATAAATTTAATGAAAAATTAATTTGTTCATTTAATTTACAAATTACTAAAAAATTACATTGATAATTATTATATAAAACTTGAAAGTTTAATCAGGGGCTTGAAAAATGAGAGGGAGAGTACATTATGCATGTAACAATTTATATAGGATATCTGTTTAGAAAAGGAAAGAAATATTTGTATCTTTCAAAATATTTTATTTTAATGTATGCAATAATTTTTTTTTTTTGTTAATTACAATTCCATCTTCTAAAATGATTTAATATATTAGATTTTTCTTAACTTTTTAAAAATATGCTAACTCTTTTTTGACGAATATTCCGTTATACTAATACACCATTCAGTTCAATTTTACCGTTAATCAACCATAAAATAATTAATAAGAACAATAAAAAACAGAAATATCATTGTCTTTTATTTTAATTAATTATATTTTATTTTTACTTTAAAAAATATTTTTTAGAGTTAAAAATTTATTTTCATATTTTTTGATAAATTTGAAAATAAAAAATAAATAAATATTTTTTTAAAATTTTTTTTATTTTTTATTTTAAAAAAATTATTTAAGAAGAAATTAAATTATTTTTTCTTAAATTTTTAATACAAATAAAAGATTCATTTTCATATTTTTGATAAATTTGAAAATAAAAAGTAAAAATATTTTTTTAAAATATATTTTTTATTTTCAAATTTTTATTTTTTAAAAATAAAATAAAAAATATTTTTAAAAAATTTATATTAATTTTTAATTTTAAATTTGTCGAAAAATATGAAAATATATTTTTTAACCTAAAAAAATATTTTAAAATAAAAATAGAATGTAATTAATTAAAAATTAAGGGTAAGATTATTTCTATTTTTTTATTATTCTTATTAATCATTTTAAGGTTGATTAACGGTAAAATTAAACGAAATGATCCAGTAATATATTGTGATATTCGTCAGAAATAAATTAATATATTTTTAAAAAATTATGAGAGATTTAATTTATTGAATATTTTATAAAAAAAATAATAATTAATTTTTTTCATTCAATAGTTGTTAAAATTAAAATAAATATATTTTATTTCAGTATTTCTGTCTATTTTTTAGTCATCGAATTGTTGACTAAGAAAAAAAAAGTAAAAAAAAGTCCACATACACGTTTCTACCTTTCACATTAACATTCACGTCTACCATAAACATAAAATGACTTGAGTAACCCTCAAATCCCTGATAATTATATCAATTTTTTTTCTCATTTTAATGGCGGAGACACCATTCAAGTGTTAGGAAAAATATCCACAGATAAAATATATGATATCAGCAACTTATAAGTGAATAGAATTATCTAATATAAATTAATTAATTTTATATAAGTAAATTTTAACACTTATTTATTTATAAATTTTTATATATATCAACTCATAAATTTTAATATAATATTAAAATTTTGTGGCCAAACGAATTATATCTTAAAATTTATGTCCAAATTTTGAATATAAACTAATAATAATATCAGTCCGAACTAAAGTTGAAAAAAATATCAATCGATTTATTTATGAACAAATGTCAATCAGTTTATTAATGTTAGATTTCGGGTCAAACAAAATTACATTTGAGGAATGTGTTAAAAAAGATATTTCATATCAGATAATAAAAAAGTATAAAAAAAACTTATAAATAAATGACATAAATTAATAATTTTATATAAATAAATTTTAATATTTACATATTTATAAATTCACGTGCATATACTTTAATATGAATTGTGAAGGAAAAAAAATTAAAAAAGCCTCATTTTTCTTGAGTAAAAAGAAAAAGAGCCAGATTAAGATCTATCTTTTCTTATAACTACCCTTGACAACAACTCTTTTATGAATATTCTAATGATCTTTCTTCTCCAACCACTACAACAAACCAAGAAATTGAAAATCCGACCACTATAACAACCTCCATAGATGACTATTCATCTTTTAATCTTCTTCTTCTTCTAATTTCTTGAAGGAAGATAAAGAAGTAACAAAGAAAGAGTGATAAGGCATCTTCTTGAAGCATCTTGATGACCTTGGAATTCCAAACAGATAAATTGTTAGAGGTAGGAAAAAAGACGAGATTGTTACTAGTGGAAATGTGTTTAATGGAGTAGAGTAGGCATGGATGCCGACGTGGAAGGTATATCTATGTATGTGGATCCCATTTTTGCTAAGTCAACAATCCGGTGACCAAAAAAAGACAACATCACTAAAATGAAGTAATTTTTTTATTTCAGTTACTGATCACATAAAAAAAAAATATTTCATACACTAAAATAAAATATTTTAAAAATACATACACTAAATGTATATTTTTTCCTTTAAAAAAATGCATTAGTCACAAATAAGTATAATTAAAAGAAAACAATTGATAAAATTAAAAATTAAGACGTAATTTAATGATAAATACATTTAAAAAAAAATAATATTCTTGCTTATAAAAAATATATATATAATTCATATATATCATAGTAAACGCATAAATTAGCTGAAACTTTAAAAATTGAACTAATTAAGCTAAATTAGTTGCA
This sequence comes from Aleurites moluccanus, assembly GCA_948193065.1. NCBI lineage: Eukaryota > Viridiplantae > Streptophyta > Magnoliopsida > Malpighiales > Euphorbiaceae > Aleurites > Aleurites moluccanus. The sequence goes on from CANXYC010467308.1 coordinate 4,082, forward strand.
CACCTACATTATTCCAATCATTCTTAATCCAGAATTATATATTCCACAATGTATGTGTATATACAATTATGATAACTGAAGGCATCATACTTAATACTTCAAATTAAATACCTTAAATATAATACTTTAAGCAATTTTATATATAATTGCTTACCCATAAATCCTAACAAATTAATAAATACTTGTCTGTGTTTCCTCTCATGCAAAACTAATAGAAATTTATCATATGACCAAAAAAAAAAAAACAAGAACCCTAATAAAATGTGTGATTTATTTGGGATATTATTGGATACACACTCAATGTACATGAATTCTTTGTTGAATCATGAATTCTCATTTGAGAATTTTATACAATATACCTTTAAACACTAAAACCACTATTTGTTTCTTCAATTAAATCCACACACAATCAACACTTCTCTTTTACAAATATAATTTTTTTTAACACGCTAATATTTTTTTATTTTAATATTAAATTAATATATATACTTAGTACTCTAATTTTATCACTTCTCCGGCTAGATTTAGGTTTTGCACTTACAACCCTCACAACTATTTTTTGTATAATTTCTTAACTCTATTACATGACATAATAGACTATAAAACCTAGATTTATATATCAGACACATAATAAATCCTTGACCAAAATAATAATACATAACTAATATATAAACCACAATTATAAAATATAAATTGATTTATAATCCTAATTGGGTTTGAGTTATTATTTTCAATAAATATTTTATGTGCACGTATCAAATGTATGATATTATTTATTTATTTTCTTATTAATATTAATGTGTTTGGTGTTTCATAGACATACATTTATTTATAAGAATAAGTAAAAAAAAAATAATAATGAAGTCATGGCTTGCCAAACATATTCGTTGTATCAAGAACGATTACAAAGAGCATTAGTATTTGTAATTTTCTATATATAGATATAGACATAGAGCATTTGACAAAATGAGCAAAATAGGTGATTCAGTGTTCTAGCTACTTGTTAGTAGCTAGCTAATTGCATCAATACGAACAAATTAATCAGTTGAAAATTGAAACTAAACTAGTAATTAAAATAAAATATATTATGTTATATTAAATTATCATTCCTTGTTCATCCAATATGTCATATATTTTAGAAATGCATGCATGTTACTAATTATCCATATTCCCTCTTTCTCATGCAAAAATTAAAAACTAAAATCTAGCCTATCGCATGAAATGCCAAATGGTGGATGGAATTTGTCATGTTATCAACTTGCATGCTGTCTACATGTATATAGGGAAGGAGTGACGCCCAGGTAAAGTGGATATAGGTCATTCCAACCAAAATTCTTATTAGTTTATAGAAAAATTTTATTTAATTATTTCATACTTAGCTTTTTAAACAATCTTAATTTATTCAGAATTATTTTTCTATAAAATTTACACTTACATGAAATATATTAATTTTTGGTCCATATATAATTAATTATCTAACTTCGTATTAACTTGAGAGATAGAGAGAAATTAGAGGTTAAGGAGATCATTAAATTAAACATAAATAAGACTAAAGATCAAATAATAAAACATGCAATTAGTCGAACGAAATTAATATCCCAAGTCCTTAACTGTCAAGTTTCATGGTAAGAAAGAAAAATGGAAATATTCATAATTTTCAAATTCATTTAAACAAAAATTTTTGGATAAATTAATTAATATATATTCACGGGTTCATATATATATAAATTGAAGAAGCTAGCAAGGAATTGAGCAGACTCATTAAAAAAATAAGTGTGGGGTAAAGTCACGTGTTATGGACTGTCAACTTCAAAGATGGACCATTTTGGGTCCACGGATCCTCATATTAAGGTTTCTCATATAACTGAGATTTATGGCAACTTCGATCCACATTACTTAATTAATTAACATAAAAGAAAATTTGGATCAAAACTAAAATTGTCTTCAAAATATTAATAATATAATTATTATTTAATGTTATTATTTTTTAAAATTGAAAATGATATGTGATAAAAATATTTATACATATAAAAGTTCTTTTTTAATAATTTAATAAAAATAAAAGTAATAAATATAAAATTTTATACCTATTAAAATTTTTTGAAATACATATATATAATTTTACAATATATATATTTACATATAATAAATTAATAATCAAAGAGATTTACATATAATAAATCTCGTTCCTCACTAATGATTAACATGTAATTATATTTACATATAATAATTTAATAATCAAAGAGATTTTTATTTAATGAATATTATAATCATTTTCAAAAAAAAAATATTAAGAGAATATGAGTTTAAATCTCACTTAAAATTTAATTAATTAAAAGAATTATAGAAAATAATATACAACTGTAGCTTTGGCTGTTAGCTAGTTAGACTAAACATTTGAATTTTTAATGAATTAATAAAATGTAGCCAAGTTCATACGTGTGTATGCACAATTATCTAAGAGATAATCTCGAAACTTAAATAATCTAATTAATAATTGATCAAATTAAATAAGTATAATTTCTAAATACAAAATACTTTAAAAATAATACTAAAGATTAAGAAGATATGTCACAACTCATTAAGGCTACAGTAAAATGGAGAAAATACAACAGCCTAATTAAGAGTCTTCTTCTTATTATTAAACTGGCCTAATAATATTAATTACTACAAAATAAGTCTTCAAAAAGGGTTTTTAAATAAAAATGGAGCAAAAGCCCATATTAACCCTTGTCCTGGCCTACATAGTGACCAAAACCCTAGATATACATTTTGCATATATATATATATATATAACAATATAATAAAAATACATATGGTAGCTAGAGAGAAAAAGAAATGGAGAAATGTGGGACGAAATTAAGAATATTGATTATTGTCTACTCCGTGAGCAAACTCCTAATTATGGCTGCTTGAGCACTATCAGAATCAGTTGAAGCCAAAAGCTCAGATAAACGGTCACTCAGATCATCCACTTCTCTGCGTAAGTTTCTTATATAGTTGCAAGTCTCCTGTAGCACCTTTGAAGCTGACACCTATATATATAATAAAATAAATATATTATAATTATCATTTACTAATTAATCAGACGGACCTCATATGATATAATTAACTAATTACTTAAAACTAACTGAACTTAATTAAATAAGTACATAGCTAGGGAACAACTGAGTCCCACACCTCTCAAGTTGTTGTTGCTGTAGTAGTTGTAGTAAGACACACCACATGAAAAATAAATGAGGTTGTGAGCTTAAATGACTTATCTACTTGAAAGAATGAAGGCCACACAAAATTTGAATCCAAATTAACATAGAGAGAGAAAAAGAAGATAGAGAAAGGACCGGCGGACAGACCAAAACTCACTAGCTATCTAGATGGCTTAGTATATATATACCTTGTCGGAGCGCCTACTGCGTATCTCAGGGATAAGTTGTTGTAATTTAGATACAAGATCAATGATTTGATCATCAGTAATTCTCGAAACACCTGACTGTCTTGAACGAGATCTTCTGCTAGACATTTTTAATGATAATAAGAAAAAAAGATGATGACTATGTAAGCAAAATGATTGTTAGAAAATGGGAAAGTAATAAAAGTGTCAGAGAAGGAACAAAATAAAGAAGAAGAAGAGGTTATGGGTTGGAATGTAAATTAAGAGAGAAGTTATGGGGTATGCAAGAAGTAATAAGAAGAGTAAAATTGTATGTGATATATATAGGAAAAGAAAGAGAGGTAGCTAAGAAGAAGAAGAAGGAAATGATATAGAGAGATTAAAGAAAGAATTGTAGTGAAGTGCATGGGAGAAAGCAGTGGGCTATATTTTGTTATTAATTAATAAAAATAATAAATAATAAATAAAAGAAATAAGTTATTTGAAGGCAGAGAAATAGAAATAGAAATAGAGAGAGATAATTTAGAAATCCAAGTAGTAGAGATACGCCATACTGTCCCTCTCTATGTGTTCCCAAACTGGGGTTAGACTTCAAGTGGGTTAAGAGAAATATGCTTCTTAATCAACCAACGACAAGGTCCTCTTTGTGTCAGTCTCAGCACACAAGCCCACGTTATCTTATTTTTTCTTGTCATTTGAATTATATAACATAACACCCTGCAGTCCCTCTTATTTTTACAAATAAATACGAATAGATAATTAACTTTCAACTTGAATATTTCTAAGTTTAATTCTCAATTTACTAATTAATATTTACATTTTGAAATCAAAATTATATTTGAGAAACAAATCTTTTCCTGTAAAATTACAATGATGACTATTGCCAATATACTGTCTAAACGAAAAGAATATGAATCAAACAAACTAATAACTAGACGTGTTTTTAGCATAAACTCACATTTTAGTTCTGATAAAGATTTTTAACTGGAAACTCATTTTTAGAAAAAAAAAAAAAAAAAAAAAACTATGTTAAACGGTTTGTTTGGAAGCAGCCAAATTGGGGAAGAGATTAGCTTGCTCCAGTGAAGTAGTTAGAAGGTGTGTGCTTCACATTGTTGACCAGTTAGATATAATGAGGGAAAAAAAAACGAGGCTCTCTCTCTGTATATTTTGGATCACGACATAGCATGGAACATGTAATCGCTGCATTTCATTGAAACTGGTTCAGAAATGGTCCTTTCTTTGACTAAATTTATATATTATATTTATCTTATAATTTATAATTCAATCAAAGACTAGTCTAACATTAAACAGTGTCTAACTAAACAAAAAAACACACCTTTTCGGGCATAGAATCTCATATCTAATTTTCCTTATGTCGTCGTAATCATCATCCTCCTCCTCCTCCTCTTATAGTCTTGTAAATAAGAAAATAAAAAACTTTTAATTAATTTTCTAATTAACATATTATAGTTAAGGGTGTTAATTAATAATAATAATAATAATCTCTCTTGATAATATAAAATAAATGTCGGTACACGTGAATGGGGATACATATTAATTAGTCGATTTTTTTTGCATATTTATCCGGCGAGATTCCTGGTCTGGGAGTCAGTTTGTCGGCGTAATAAGCATTAATTGGAAATTGGACCTTATAACAATACATTTTACTGTTACTGTTACTAATTACTATATAATTACATATATATAAACTAATTTATTAATTAGTTATAAGCAAATTAATTAATAAGCAGTATACACAATAAGTAAAGGTCATCATTAATTCATTTAAAATAATTATTAAAGGTGGCATGTAGGACAATTCACCAAATTATGAAATCGTGAGTCATGCCTATTTCTTCCAATTAGTCTTCCATTTCCTTGCGGATTCTGTGCATCTTGCTGACTTAATTGCTCTTTCCATCTTATTAAATTGTACAATATTTGATTTTATAATTTCATGTTTGTTAAACTTTTGAATTTGGTAATTTTTTAATTAATATTATGGAGAATATTATTATTAACTAATTTAAATTTAGTCTTCATTAATTTTTTAACTTGTAAATTTAAAAATTATTTTTATATATTAGTCTTAAAAATTAAATTTTAGTCATCACGGCACCCAATTACCATCTTTGTACTCTTTCTAACGAAACTATTAACTCTAACGCCAATATAAATATACCAAAAATCTAATAAAATTAAGAGTCAAATATATAAATTTAGTGAGAGAATATACTAACTAGTCTTGATACCGCATCTCCACTCAAAAATGGAATTGTAGGCCTTTTATATTTATATATTGCTTCTTAATAAACTTTTCTATTTCAATATGAGATTTTATTCTGACTTAAAATTCCAGATCTTTTAATTTGTAACAATATTGTATATCATGCTAGTTTGCATGTCCATTTAGATTAGACCCATTGTTCTAGTAAGTTGAAAGATATATATCCCAAAATTTGGTCTATACATTTAAAAATTACATTCACATGCTAATAATCTCAAAATTTAAACTCTAATGTGCATGACAAAAAGAAATCTACAGAACCCTACAGAGACTTTAGCATAAAACTTATAGCTCGACTGTGTGTGCATACTCTCATCTAATAATGTCAACAAAAAACTGTTGTGTATATATATAAAGCTGCATAGAAGGAAAAAAAGACAACAAAATGTATATTATTCCAATGGGGCTTGTATAGCCAGGTTCTATGTAACTCATCGCAAAAAGCTCTCCCAGGCCTTATTTTTCTTTTACTTGTGTGACCATAATCATAACCATGAGCAGTTAAGCATGTTATGTTTACTTTACTTGCCTTTCTTTCTCACTGGACCAATAAAAAATGGTGTCTAGATGCATTATCTATTACTGTTCAAACAGGTTATTAGTTAGCTCTTTGACAGAAAGAACCTAATTAAGTGCCATGTTTTTTGCTTCATTATTATTTTATTATTAATTGAGATTTTCACTGAGAGGTCAAACTCGTAACATCATATATATCTGAAAATGACTCCAATCCTACTAGTTAAAATATTACTATATCAAATGGAATTCACTACCCCACTAATTTGTAATTAACTAATCCTTAACCCAGAGCTACGTCCCCAAATCCCAGATGTATTGAAGAAAAGGTTTGATATTCCTCTAGATATTATGTGACCATATATCAAACATAAATTAGCAAAGATCAGTTTTAATTATATTCTCATATACTACCATTTAAAAAAAAAAATTGTCTGTGTGAAGACAGGATATTGTCGATCATTGTTTGATCATTTATCTATATTATTTGTTCCTTCACTCTTTATCAATACTTGGTGTGAGTGTCAGAAGACAAGAAACTGTAAACATGTAATCAAATGGAATCCAAAGTCTGAAATATATATTTATATATATATATGGTTGATTCTGAAATTTTTATTTGTTTCTTACAGAACTTATTTTATTATTTTTCCTGTTAATTATACAAAGTATTTTAATAAACTGAATTTTTTCCTTCATTTTTTTTATTAGCAAGTCTTTCTTCAATGGTTAGAGCATCATTTTTATTTCATCAATTAATAAGTTAAAATGAGTTTGTATGCATGTCAATAATTACAACAAATATTTACTAATAGTGCGGTAATAATATTGTCAAGTATTAATAACATGCTAATGAGTATTATCAAATACTTATGATATTAATTTTTTTTTAAAAATTAATTATAAATTTTCAAATATATTAAATAATAATAATAATGTTAATTTTTGTTAGTATAATAACATCGAGTAACTCCATGTTGTTGTAGTTAATTTAATTAATTGTATATAGGTATTGTTTGCAAATCCAGGTATTAGAAGGATAACCCAATTGATTAATTAATTAAGTATATGATTCTTTTGAGCAAGGTTTTGTGAATTAAGGAATCCAATTAATTAATTAGATTCTCTCTAATTATATAAGTGATCTTAACAAAAAAAATATATTATATGAAAATTCGACCAACTATATATTAATTACAACTAGAAGGAGAATGATCCTTGGAAAAAAGAGACTATTAATCATGCATGACTCACCGTCATGCAAAAACCACGTTAGAACGATAGCTGTAAAATGTACTTTCCTTGCTTGCTCGCTCGTTCTTGTATTACACTGTCGTACGTTGAGGGCATATTCTAACATGCTTTCAATCCTAAAATCTTACATGCATGTTCTGCATGTGATAAATCTAACATCCTAATCAATTATTTTCCACCATTTATTCAATAAAATTATGAAATATATAAATTTAGAAGAAATTCCTTTGAAAATTTAATTCATTAAAAAAGATAATATTTTATATTTACAAATATATATGATTATAATCCGAAGAGTTAGTCTGACTGATGAAAAAAATTCTTTTTTTTTTTATCAATATGAATTCAATTTTTAAAATTATTCCATAATTATAAATTTTTTTATATGTAAATCTCCTAATCAGACGTGGAAGGTTTGTTTTTAACTTTATCATAGTGTTGAATTTAGTAGGATGCGTGAGAATTAATTTGTTACCATCTTATTATTGTATATTATATATATGATTATACTTTGGAAATATAAAATTTGAGTATCTCCTTATTAATACTCAAAATAATAATAATTGATAATATAATAATAATCAAATATCAAAATTCCAACTGATTATATTAAATATGTAATTATATTTCTCATAATTTTTTTTTATCATAAAACAGTATACCGTATATGCAATATATATCGCCTAACAATAATCATTAAAAAAGCATGATAATAAAACTGTCAAGGCTTGTTGCATTCAGAGATTAACTGAGTTAGCACTGTCACAACGAACATGTATTTGCATCCATGGTCGACCAAAAGGCAGATCTGAAGATTAATCTATAATTAAAGTCCCTATGTGAATAATTTATACGTTGATTAAATGAAACTATATATATATAGTACTACATATACTTGATTTTAGATCATGAAGAATTCCAACTTGTTATTATTGAATAATAATAATTATCAATAATTAATCAGCAGAATATCAAAAGTCAGAGACCGAATTACCCTTTTGTCCCATTATCAATGAAAGATTTATTAAAATGGATCGAAATCAATTTTTTTCCCTTCACATGTGCTTACAGTGTAAGTATTAGAAGAACGATATTAAGTAGAGGTGGCAGGAATAATGGGTGTGGAGTGGAGTGGAGGCCGATCATTTCGAATTGTAGGTTGATAGAACTGTACATCAACCTAACTTCAAGAAAGACTCTTATTATAATAATTTAAGTGGATTTGAAGGTTTCAAAGGGTTGGATTATATTTTTTTTTATTAAAATTTCAAAAATAATTTCGACTTTTGTAAAATATATATATATATATATATATTGAATCAAATGAGTCATAATTTGAATTAATAAATTGCTCATATACTCACCTGAATTCAGAATATATTGATATTTATACAAATTTATGTAAATTGGCGGATGAATTCAAATCAAGTAAAAATTTATCACATCTCTATTATTACGTACAAGCAAATCCAAGTTCTTATTTTAAAATATTATAATATTTAATTTAAAATTTATGAAAGTTCACAAATTAAGATACTAGATTTTATTTATTTCATATTAAAATTTATGTGTCTTTCTCTAAATATGAGGGGTGTCCCATCTTTTCAAAAATTTTATGTCCTCCGTGAGTATTTCAGTAATAAAAAATGATATATAAAGTATTTATTTATTAAAAGGAGATATTTTAAAAAATCCCATCTTATATGGAATTTTAAAAAACTCTAAAAAAATTAGTGATTTTCAGCTATTCATAAATTGCTAAGTTAAATAAGAAATTTATACCATACAAAAAAAAAATTAAGAAATTTATAATACATATAATTTTTCAAAATCGCTCAGCAGCCTATATTGATTTGCCATTTTTAACAAGCATTTTGGCCTGAAAAAATTTATTATTCCTGATTTTCCATTTATCTTTTGTCTTGCTGTGGCATGGAAGGATTCAAGACTTCTCAACTTGGATTCCACTTTCCAAGTCCTAGAAATTAATTACCACAGTAAGTTTGTATTATTTTTCTTTTTTGTACGTTGATAAGCTCCAAGTTTTTTTTTTTTTTTTTAATAACTATCTAATAGTTCTTTTATCGTTTTTATTTCTGGAGAACTATCAAATATTTATCTTTCTTTTCTTTTTATAAATATTTAATATCTACCTATATGCTTTGAGCAATTAAGTAATTGTCAAAAAAAAAAAAAAATACAAGGAAAAATAGGAAAGAGTGAGATTATAATGAGAAAACATAGGTAGCAGTGTAGCCCTTTTATTCAAGAGATTTTTATTTTGGTGGAATCACACAATGCTTAATTTAAGTGAGACTTATTAATGGGTAAACTTTAAATTTATTGAATTTAGATGAATCAACAAAGAAAAATTGAAATGTTTATAATTGTGTGGATATATTTGTTAATACTAAATATATTCTTTATAATTTTCAAAATTGTAACATTATCTTTTTTATTCTAAGATATATCATTTTTTTTTTAGGTATAGAAATTGCGAGATATCACTAATTTGCAATAACGAAAACAAATCATCATTTATTTATAACTTTAGATTTATTTATTTATTTATTTATTTATTTTTTTTTTTTTTTTAAATGATGTAAAGATTGTATCTTTAAATTACATTATTCTTCTTATTTTATAATAATTTTGGATTTTTTTAAAATTATATATTTCTTAAATATTCAGTTTAGAAACTATTATATTAAATACTAATATAGAATATCTCTATTTTTATTATGTCAATCATTATACATAATTCATTAATTCTCTCAATATTATTAATTTTTTTACATACAAAATTTAAAATGTATGTATAATTCTATATGCATAAGTTTATCTAAATTGATAACGATTATTTTTATTCTAATAATTTAATAATATGAAATTTTATCATAATAATTGATTTAAATGATAATTTTCAATTTTTGTGATAATAAATATTATCAATAATTATTTTTTGTATGACATTAAATGAAGTTGTCATAAGACTCATGACACTTAACCTTGAATACTCATATATTAATCATGGTTAACTATATATTTGTGACAATACTCATATATGGTTACTTATATATTTGTGATAATACTCATATATTTGTGAAAACATATATTAAATTTTTAACAATTAAACAAGTTAGTCTCTTTTCTATACTTGACTTTAGTTTTTGTTAGATAGTCATAGCCTCTTTTCTATACTTGACTTTAATTTTCTATTGTCCCACTCAAGACAATTTTATTTTTATTTTCAATGCAAATGATTCTTTTAAATTAAAAATCAAAATATATTTTTTAAATTTTCTGATAATGATTTTTTAAAAATAAGTCTTATTTTTCTTGATAAAACATAACAACTAGATTTTCATTTTTTAGAATAATTTTCTGAAAACTAGAACTTGTTTTATATTATTATCAAAAACTTATATTTTGCTTTTGAAAACCTAGGTTTATTTACTAAACGAGCCAAATAGAAAATAATTTAAATAAATTCTAAAAGTACCATAAAAGTCAATGTATATATCTTTCAAGTACTCTTGTAAATTTCAAACACTAATTTCTAAGTTTCCTGTTTTAAATGTTTGACATCAAATTCAATTTTGGCTTTTTTTTTGAAATAAATGTTTTAAATTTTAAAATTTCTCCTAATTAAAATAAAAACTTTTTATTGATATTGCTTTATTTATTTTGGTTTGGGTGGGATAGTTAGTTTCCTCCAATATCTTAATGTACTTCCAACCCATAACACTGTATTTTTTTAGACTAATACTCGACATTTTAGATAATGTGCTAGAACTTCATTCAAATAGTATTATTAACTTAGCTAATAGCTTTTCATATTCATGCTCATTCTGGGAGTGTTTGGCACCCCGATTAAAAAAATAGAAAATTGACAAATTTAAGATTTTATTTTGAATTGGATTTAAAATAAATTAAAAAAGAATGCTTGAATATTTAAATTTAATCTGATTTTTAATATTATGATAAATAATCATTTTTTTTTTTTTTTAGTGTTTGAATAAAATAAATGATTAAAATGTAAAAAAAAAAACTAAAAAGTTTATCAAATAATAAAATAAAATTTATTTTCTTCCTTCAAATTATTAGTGTTAATCATTCTAATTAAAATTCCTAGACTTATGCAAAAAGAAATTGATTTATATTTGAAATTTATTTTAATAGTTTGAAAAAATTAAGTCTAAAGAAACTTAACTATTTATAAAAAAATATAATTGTATTCAGCGGATTAGAAAATTAAAATAAATTAAATTTGGATTTGAAAACCCATCAAATCAGAAGCTAAAATTTCAAAAAACGCAAATAAACAAACAAAAAAGAAGAGAAAAAGAAATACCATAAAAGAAAGAAGAAGAAAAATATCTAAAAAAATTAAAAAGTATAAATTACTAAATGATCCAAAATAATCTGAAAAAATTATAGCGAAAAAATAATTGTGTTCAACAGATTTAAAAAACAAAAATAAATTAGACTAATTTGAGAACCCATAAAACTAAAAAAAGTAGAGGAAGAAGAAACAGTTGGTATTTTTATCTGAAATAATTCTAGATATCACAATTGTTAAAAGTGTTTTCAAAAATTAAGAAAAATATTGGCTAAATTTTTAAGTTTTAAACCTTTAAAATCATCAATCAGAACTCTTAAACAAACATTCTCATATTTCTAAAAGTCACGGCGCATATTTTTTAAATGAGAAAATAGCGATTTGACTTGTGCTATCATATAAACAAACACCCCTTCAATTGATATAGGTAAATAACGATTGATGAATAACTTGCCTACCAGTGAATGATGAAATTAAGTTGCAGCACAATCGAGTGTGAGAGGTATATTTTTAAACTCATTCAAAGAAAAAATTTAGTCTCGAATAATATTTAAGTTAATACGAGAATATCCCTAATCAATAGAACTAAAAAATAATAATAATAATTAGAAATTATGTGAAATTCTTGAAAAATTATCGGAGGCCATACATTAAATTTAAAGAACTCTTTTTTTTTTTTTCTTTCTTTCTTTTCTTCATCCTATTCAATGGATGTTAGGGAGTCAGGAGGCCATGGCCCCTTGCTCCGTCATTAACCATATAGATAGTAGTATATTAGTATTAATTAATGATCTTTAACTACTGTGCTAGTATTTTAGTGATGTATTATCTTATTTATAAGACACCACGAGTTAAATCTTTCAACTATTCGTTTTCTAAATAAAAATTGAATATAATTAAAAAAAAAAAATTGCACCGTAAAGCAGCTTAGATGGATCTTCATAGAGAATTTGCCTTGGCTTGGTTAGGGCATAAACTTAATTAATTTGAAAGGATAGGATATGGGTCTGATCATACAATTCCAAATATGATCCTTGGATACTTTATAGCTATTTGATTTCTAGTTGCATAAAAAAAGCCAAAACAGGTCACATGACAATTTTAAGATGGACAATGTCCTCAAATTTTAGAACAATCCATAAGAATGGGCATTCACAACTCTCTGCCGACCAATTTGTTGAACTGTTGAGACTTGCAATTAATTACAACTACTTAGTTTATTTCCCGATAACCTTGGCAATCATCCAATCATCATAAATAAAATTTGGCTCTTTCATTCCAAATGGTTCTCTGAATTTGCCAATTAAGTGTGATCCATTTTGGCTGGTAACACTGCATATCATTATCTATAAGCAAGGGCTAAATCTAAAATTTTTGTTTAATTTACAAATTAATTCCTCAGTTATTATATTTTGATAAATTTATTATTATATTTTTGTGTTATGAGTCCCCAATTATTATTAAGTTCTTTCATCTTAATTTATTAATTTTTTCCTTAAAATAAAAAAATAAAAAAAAATTAATTTTTTATATCTAAATTACACTTGCACAATTAACCAAGTCAATTTACAAAAATCCAACAAAGCAAAAACCTTAAAAATAGCTTTAAGAATTCAATTTGTATACCAAATCTCAGCACAAAAATTTCCAAAAATGGGCACGCAGCTCATCTACTCCTGCATAGATGATGGTTCTACTGAGAAGGCAACCCACCGCTTCTGAGGCCACAGACCAGAGATCCACCATGAAACCCACCCCAGTTTTATTTTTCACTCGCGAATGGAGACGGCGGTAATGTTTAGTGGCCAAATCAGCGGCATACATAATAGGAAGGGAGAGAGGGAAAATAAATTACAGAGATTTTTAGAGAGAGATAGAGAAGCACATAGATGAAGGAAAGGCTTCAATTGCAGCGAGGATTTGCCATTCTTCAGGCCTCAAACTGCTAGCTAGCTTGGCGATGGCGATGGCGGTATGGTGGCTGGCTTTTTATTGTTCATTATTTTTTTAATTTCTTCAAAATATTTGGTGAAGATTGTAATGGGTATCGAGATCAGCGACGGAAAGGGACCAGAAGATCGATGGAGAGGCGGTAGACAGAAGGAAAATCGGTGCTTGTTGGCTCCAGCACCACGCCCTCGAATGATGTCACTGCTACCGACCTTGGAGTAGCCTCCGTACCGATTTGCAGCAGCTCATGATATTTTCTTTATTTTTTCTTGTGGTTTCTCTAGAAACAAACAAAGGAAAAGCAGGAAAAAAAAGAAGAAAAATTTATAAAAATGATGGGGAAATTTTGGAGAAATGATGTGATGCAGTTGACAAATGCCGAACCTCTGGTGGAGTTGCCCAGTTGAGCCCGATTATGTTTAAGCAAATTGGATTAATTTGTTATTTAATGACAAAAAAAATCTTTAAAGAATGAATTCTGGGTTCAGTTTGTGCAAGGGTATTTTTCGATATTTCTTCAAGGGTAATTTTAAAATTAAGTATAATTAGAGGAAAAGACTTATCATTGATAAAAATAAAGAATATGATTATAAATTTTTAAAAATATAAAGATTAATTCTTAATTTGAGTCAATTTAAAAATTAAATTATAAATTATCCTTATTTTATAATATGAAATAAATTTTATATAACTTAAATATAAAAATATAATATTAAATAAATAAAATGATTTAATTTTTTATTTAAGATATTATCATATATGAACAATTAAAGGTCATTGAGTTTGATGTGTGAATATCATAGTTGTCAGGCTCAGTTTGATTATGTAAATTGAACCGAAAAATTTGTGAATTGATTTATTCGAAAAACTCATATTTTGTAAAATTTATTCATCTCGATATTCAATAATCCTAAGGATGTAATCATAGATTTTACGGGTTTACAATTGCTTTTTTTTTTAACAATTAATTTTCATAGTATTATAGTTTATTAATTAATTAGGTACAATAATATATTGTTATTCAACATTCAATCAGTGTGAAAACATAAAAAAAAAAAAATATATATGTTCATTTATTTATTTTAATTTTAGACCATAAATAAATAATAAATTATAATATCGACAGGAAATTCTCAGTTGGGTCTTATAATGTATTTTTTGTACGCATATTATTAACATCATTAACGTGTTTAATAGGTACAAAATAAAGTTAAAAGTATTCGAATTATAAAAATAAAAGTTGAAGTGTTAAAATGTAACATTTGTTCGATGCCTACCTTACGTAATTGCCAAAGCTTAATTTCTCAATCACACAAAGTGTTGTCAATTCTCAAGTCTAAAACTCAACCCAACAAAGAAACATCTTTGTATGTATCTATGCAAGTCTATGAAGTTAAATAATAGAAATAATAATAATAATAATAATTTTTTTTAAAAAAAAAACAACACCGAAGGACTGAAAAAACAAACTCATGCCTTTGTCTAAGCTCTTTTGAAGCCATGTGGTATGTTCCCCTATACTTGAGTGAAGAAATTTTGCAAAGTCTTGAAAGGATGTATCCTAATCCTAAGACTAAAAATGGCATAAAAGTCAGTTAATAGGCTTTAGATGAAGGGTATCATTGATCAGATGGGAGCCCACATATTGTAGGTAAATTTGCAAGTGAATGTCATTGATCAGGGTAAAATTCCCATTATCATGTGCCCTTTGCTCCCTTATTGTCCTTGATACAAAGACAATTAACTAGTAACATATCAACTTCTATGAAAGCGTCCAATCTGTGTAGAAAGAGTAGAATTAAGTATCTACTAGATTTTAGTGGATAAGCAACAATTCTGAGAACCTTGCATATGCAAAAATACTGATATCTCCAGCAAGTCACTCCTCCATTTTCTATCTACAGGACAAGTGTACAACACACAATGTGAGAATTAAGATAAGGAGATTGGAGAGTAGATATTTCACTGCAGTTGTAATACTAAATAAAATATAATAATTAAATGCTCAAAAACAAAAACTAACAAACAAACAATTTTTTTTTTTTTTTTTTTAAAAGGATAGTGATTCAGTGTAAAGTAAGCATCGTCAGGAACAAGAAAATCCATTTTCTGTTAACTAATTGAAAACATAGTTTGGTTACACCTGAGGCAGGCAGCACATGTTATGCTTTAGTGAGTTGGAAAATAAAAAACTTATGTTCATATTGTAATGATATTATGTGGTGCAAACAATAATGCAGACAAATGAAACGGTTAATGAAAAGTAGTCATAGTCGTTGTCTCTAAAGTATAGCTCCCTTCACCTGATCATCCATGTGATTATTAATGCAATATTATTGTAGGGCCCTAAGCGCCTAAAGTCAATGATTCATACTAAACAGAACTTTACCAAGGAAAATGTGGGTTCTCTCTTACTATTTTGGATTTAGCTGCATGCTAGGTTTCCTCAATAGCATGTATTTCATGTACCTAAAATTTTATTTTGTTCAACCCAGGTTTCACCATGTCCATTTCATATCAGAAAATAACTAAAATTTCTGATGTCATCTCAGCTATCTAATGTGCCTCGACGTTCAACTCAGATTTCTAATGGGCCTCAATAGCATGCATCTCATGTGCCTCAAATTTTCTTTAACTCAGCTTTCTCCATGTCCATTTAAATTGGAAAATCATTAGAATCTTAGCATGTCTTATGTGTCTCAAATTTTATAATGCACAGTTACATATTTTCTTATAGCTTAGGCGACCCCATTATAGGGGTCTGAGGCCATGCATGCCTCTAAATGGCTTGAACTTATCTAGTTTCACTTGTTCTTGAAAAAAATGAAAGGTTATGAAGTTGTATACAGTTCCTCTTTACTCTGTACAAACTACATAACTTACATTAATAATAGCATTTTTCCTTGCCAATCCAGATCTTGCCAATAAAATCATGGGAAGCATTTCATCCTCTACAAACTGACACAGAAAGAGGACCAGTTTGTTCGGTAATGATTACATCTCCTCCAACTTCACTAAAGTTTTCAATTACCAGTCTTTCAATTTCAATAGCAGATGCAGCATGTCTTCGCCTCAAGATTGATCTTTCAGCTTGATATGTCTCCATCCCAGCATCTAAGAGCACCCACCAGAGCAAGAACTATAACGACTAAAAACTAAAATACTTTAGTACTAAAATTACCCATGCTAATTTGTCTATTGAGAAATTTCAGCAAATATCATCAAGATGATATAACATGCTGCTTGTATACAAGTTACAAATATCTTGATGTCTTTTGATTAATAAAGTTAACCAACACCTAGGAAATACCCAACATGACTAATTGTGACAGCATAGCCTGATTAATTAAGGATATTCAGACAGGTACCCCTACATAACATGACTAATCGGGACAGCATAACCTGCTTAATTAAAGATATTCAGATAGGTACCCCTAAATTAATTATGCAGTGGGCAATTCCTAAGCATTATCTTGCTCTATTGAGTATGAACAAAATGCAAAGAGCATCAACAAAAGCCACTAGAAGTTGTTATTGCAAGAGCGGATATATCAGATGGGTAAAAGTACGTGTCAGATATCATAGCTGCACATTACTGGTTTCTTTTTCAGAAGTCACATTGTCTGAAAATTTTTCATAATTGCAGAGGTCTCGTGAATGTACGAGTGTAGAAAAATTCATATCTTCAAGGTTTGCACTTTCCCAACATTTTTCACATTATATTTTCACCTTTAAGATGTAATACAGATGTCCCATTTCTGCATTCCCACATTATTCTACTGAGCTAACAGTTTTTACATCAGATTGACATAGTGAAATAAGCTTTTCACGTTTGGCAAGTGAAACTAGCATATCTGGCCATCAAGATGAGGCGTCCAAAAAGTATCGAAAACAAAGATGATGCACTATTTGGATCAGAATATCTACATCGAAGAAAATAAAACATTGAGCAAGTATATTAAACTAGTGTTACCAAAATTACTCTCCCCCTAGCAACATATAATACAAATTATGGATTAATGGTAAACTTTATGTAAACTCCATATTCCAACATTCAAACAGTTATGAACAAGAGGAAAACTGTCCAAGTCAATAAACTTTACATAATTTTGTTATTATATTGGATGAATTTTGGGATCAGGTCCATTTGTATAGTTTTCATTTTTGATAGCTTTGAAAATTGAAACTATATTATTGCTATTTTCATTTTATTCTAATGAGGTATTTTGATTATATATTGATGCACATCATTGCATATACAACCTTAAGAAGTATTTGCATCCGAATGAACATATTTTTTAATGATTAAGCAACAAAACGAATCCTTACCCCCCTTCATATCACATATCAAGAAAAGTGACTACCGTGTTCCCTGCGCCACAAAAAAAACTTGTATGAAGCTAGAATAATAATTTGTGCAAAGATTCTATTAGAAAGTAAAAACAGTCAAATCCACAACGTAAATAAAGTAATCAAGTAAATCCTCTGATCATATTAATCTTTATACTTGACTATAGAAAACAACATTTAAGGGTTAATTGGCAAGGACAGAAAGTAGTTTGCTACGAAGAGCCACAAACAATGATATCAAAATCAGCAGCAAATAGGAAATCTTAAGGGCTGACTGCTACGCTAAAAATAACGAGACATCAATAGAGAGAACGTAAAACAGGCTAAAAATCACAATCAGTCCAGTAAGAATGAGAAGAAGGAAGTCAACTACAAGCCAACCATTAGTCAAGAGGAACCAACAACTCCTCATTGACCACCTTAGTCACTCATAGGTTAGCAAATCTGCATGTTTGAAGTCTTGCTGAGGAAGGTCCCTGGCATATACTTATTATAGGCAAACTTTACATAATTCATTAAGGGCGACCAAATAGGAGAAGGGACTCTTTCTAAATGAAAAATAAAGCAACATACTTGACTATTGGAACAGCATCTGAAATGCCTTATGAATGGAAATCCTAAAAGTACATTATCTTTTTCCTTGTATAGAAAAAGAGCAACCGGCTTTCTCTGTCGATATAAATATAATCATTAAGACATCATCCCATAGTCTCATGGAGATGAAGTAGTATGTATCATTCTAGGATGTAGTTAGATGTTGTAAATTTGCCAGAGGAAATGAAAATGATTGAAAATTGTACGATTTTGAATTAGATCTAAACAGGAAACATTTTAATTTGATGGCCGAAAGAATTTTGGATGTTAAACCAATTACAAACACACATTAAACATCACGATTGGATAACACCAAAGATCAACTTGGAGTTTGTTATGAATCTTGGATAACCACACCCCAAAAGTTAGCTCAAAAAATTAGAAAGCCCAAAATCCATAAAAACCCAATCTTGAAATCTCATATTTTTAATTTGAGATTCACTAAATCTCATACCTTGGACAATTAGTATCGCAACAGAATCCTACTCTTTTTGCTTTGATCATGGATAAGATGACAAAAAGTATAAAATCTCTTAGTTTATAATGCTTGCTAATAGGGGGTAAAAGCCAAATCGATTGAATTAATCAAATTAAATCAAACAGATTAAATCAAATTGAAATCGATAATTTCATAATTTATTTAATTTGATTTGATTTGAAAAATAAAATAAATCAAAAATTCGATCTGATCTGTAATTTAAACATTTTTTCTTCAATTTCAAACTGAATCAAACCAAAATTATATATATATATATATATATATATATATATATATATATATATATATATATATAGAGGGACGAAATCAAGAATTTTCATTGCAGGGACTGACTTCTTTAAATTTAATCACCTTAATCTATAGAATATGTGTATATTTGTTGTTGCAAATATAAAAACTTGATACATATCACATAAAAACCTTAATCTATAGAATTACATTCAAAACCTTAATCTATCGAATTACATTCAAAGTTAAAACTTAATATATTCTTTTCGAACTTTTGAGTTTTTTATTTTACTTATTTTAATAAATTTTTAATTTTTAATTTTTTTTTTAATATTAAGAATTTATGTCTTTTTCATCTATAATTTTTTTTTAAATAAGAATAAAAAAAGAAAACAAAAATCCAAAATCTAAATCATTATCTACTTAATAACCAAATTGTTCTAAAAAAAATAATAATAATAAAAGAAAACAAAAATCCAAAATCTAAATTATTATCTACTTGATAACCAAATTGTTCTAATTACCTAATAAATATCGAGTTATCAATTGATCCTAAATAGTTTAAATACAACAACTTGCACGTTAAAAAATACAAAGTAAAAAATCTAAAAAAAAATACAGTTTAAAAAATGGGTAATTATGAAAATATCAAAATAATTGATTAAGAGGTATAATTAATTAATTAATTAATTTGATTATATATTTATGAATTCATTCATTCTTGTTTTTTAAATTTTATGTCATGCAGTAGCTTCGCCACTAATTAAAGTGGAATTAATTAATATATATCTTCATTTGTAAGAAATTAACTAAACTCCAAATTAATATTGATTAGCGAAGGGTTTTATTATAATAAATCTCAATTTCTCATATTATTATTAAGAAACATGGTTATATGGTGGGACCTGGTTAGAAATTAAGGATTTTAAAAGGGCAAACTCGATAATTTAGGTAAGCAAATACCATAAACTGCACAATATATATATAATATTTTTTTTAAATAATTTTTTTTGTTGGGGGGTACCAAGGTCCCTCCTTGTCATGCAGTGGCTTCACCAATGTGTATATATATATATATTTTAATATTATTATAATTAAATATATTTGATTTTATTTTATATATAATCACATATTTTTTTTAATATAATATTAATTTAAAATTTAAAAAAATGATTATCCATGAAAATTAACTAAAAATAAATTAAAAAAATTAATTCTTAAGAAAAAAAATATAAGACTGTGTTAATTAATGGAACAAACAAATTTTGAGTTGTACAATATTAAATTATTTTTAAAATTTTTTTATTATTGATATTTTATCGATGTTTTTTCCTAAAGTATTAATTTACTTTGATAATAATCCTTTAAATCTATCAAACCGAATCAATACCACACGCAGATGATATAATTTTAATTTTTAATATAAAAAACATAACTTGGGATTAACAAGGTGGAGTTACAGAGAAGCACCTTAGAGTCTAAACATTTCAAGGTAAGTAGCACTAAAATAGAACTCCCCATTGACCACCGGCGATCCATATTTTTTTTTATTGCTTAATTTTGGGCCTGATCTGAAAATGGCAATAATGTAAATTGCTAAATGACAAGTCTACAACAACCAGTATCAGAATAGTAAAGCGACTTTAATATGATTAAGAGCTGGGCCTCGCCTTAAATAAATGGGTATTTTGTACTTTAGTAGGCTAAGCCTAATCTGAAAATATCAGGCCCAAGCTTTAGCCCATAAAAAATGCTCCACTTTCTAGACAAAATTGTTTTAAAACCATGATTTTTTATCCTTTACCACTTCAAAAATATAATTTTTAGTATATATTTAGTATATATTTTAGTATATATTTGATATATATTATATTTTTTTATTTTTTTATATATGTAATATTTTTTTAAAAATATTTTTGCAATAATAAAAATGAAATTTTTCTTATTTTTTATATTTTTATAAAAATTTCTAATTTTAATTGAATAAGCCCATTAATAATAATATTACCTTTTTTTCAAAATAAATATCCTAATTTTTTTTTTGGTATATCCCAATTTAATTATTTTATTTATTAATTTAAACTATATTTAACCTTAATATTTTAATAATATTCTTGTATATTTAGTTTTATATAATTAATATAAATTTGAAAAAATAAAAATATTTATTATCGTTTGAAAAATAAAAAAATAATTATATTTAATTAAAATAAAAATATTAAAATAATAAAAGAGATAGTTGTACTTAATTAGAGGAGAGAGTAAAGTTAAAATAATCTAAAAATATTTTTTTAATATTTATATATTTTACAATTAAAATATTTATTTTGAGATGAAATAAATAAAACTTTACATATAACACTTAGATGACTTAATTTTTTATTTTTTTTTTATCGTATTCAGACCAATTATATTTTAAATTTTTTATATTGTCCTAAATTTGATTTAATTTGATTTAATCTATTTTTATCGAATTAATTATGATTATAATTTTTTATTTAATATAATTTTAGGTTTCATTATCTATTGAAATTCGAATTCACTCAAATTTAAAAAATAACAAATGGAAACAAAAATTTAATACCGAAAGACTTAAACCAAGCAAATGCATAGACAATATAATAGAGAAAACAATAAATACCATTTCATTGTGAAAAGTAAGCACACAATTTTTGCGATAATTATGTAACTAACCCAAATCATAATTTAACTTATATTATTTAAGAAGAAAGAAAGAAGTTCGTACTATTGGTGAATGAACAATTCAAGTTATTGATAGACAAAAAGATTTATTTTCATAATGAAATGATCGTCGAGCAAAAGTTGCTTGGCCTGGGCTTAGTTCCAAGCACCTGAATCATTAGCATCCATTCAAAGACCAGAGTAGTACTATAAATTCATATGAACTCTTATTGCATTAGTCTTATCGATTCCTTCCAAGGGGACTTCCAAATAGTGATCTCCATTAGCATTTTTTTATTCCTAATTTTTGTTTCAAAGGAACCCAATTCCTGCAACTTAAAATGTCTAATTCCATTGAAAGCTATAAGTGCACTCTTTAATGTTGGTACAGCACAATCCAAATTTGTTCCCAAAAAAAAAAAATGTACTCATTAATTATTAGAATTTGAATTTCAATCTTTACTACTATGATTTACTAGAGAAATATTTAATTATTAATTTATTGAATATCTATAATATAAAATATTAATAATTCAAATCCGCTAATAATTCTATTTCTTTCCAGCATGTTTAATATGCTAAATACCTTTTTAAATGTATCAATATATTTTGATTTTGAAAGTTACTTTTGTGTTGGGCTTAGATTCTATTTCTATTTGCATAATTGTTGCCAAAGGTGCATAGTCCCCATGAATATATATTGCTTCCTAAGAAAGATAGGGAGAGAGAGAAAGAGAGCTAATGAGTAATGACCAGTGCATAAAGCAAGATTTGTGATCAAGTTTTGGCCAGTAATGATGATAGTACTTATTCCAAACCATTGCAACTCCTGAGACATTAATTGCACAATTTGTTATCAATCAAAATCAATGGTTTTTCTTGCTATTATTATTAAGGTTCCTTATTTCAGAACCTGATTATAGTGCTTGGCGTATTTCCTCCCTACCAAATGGTCTAGTCATAAACCAAGAAAGTCTGGATTCAAGCTTAACTTGATGTTCAAATTTAAACTGGTTCAAAGCTTATACGTAACAGTATTAATTCCTCCAAATTGTGGTTTAGATTCATCTTGCTCCATAATGTTCATAGTTGTTAGCCAATCAACATCTAAAGTCAATGTAGTTTCATAATTTGAAATCAATCGTAATCTATCCAAAAGCCTAATAATCTGTCATCATTTTATGACTAATAGTCTAACAGTTTTATTTTGACTTATAATATTCAACACAACTCTGATTTGATTCTAAAATAATATTAATTGAGGTAGATAATATGAATTTCATTTTCACTCTAAATGATTTTAAATTACATTAAATTTTTCTCCTCCAAATTAGTATAGGTCTATTTTTTTTTTTCACAGTTATAATATATTTAACATTTTTAATCAATTCATTTATAAATTTTTGTTATACATGTTCAAATTATTTTAATATATTTACTCCTAAAATATAATAAAATTAAGTTTTTTATAACTAATTATTAAAAAATGTTCAACAAATCAAAAAACAACGAGGCAAAGCAAAATCCAGCAGCCTACCATATCCTTGGAAGGGAGGAAATTTGGAAAAAATATGAGGATTTTAGGGAGAAGGAGAAAAGGTTTTCAACTTCTCTACAGGAAGAAATGAATGGAGGAAGAGCACACGGATTAAGAAAAGTTAAATTTGAACATTTCTTTAGCTCAAACACAGCTTTATTTGTCTGATCAGCCGACTAAAGAAAAGATTAAAATTCACATTAATGAGCTTATCTTTTTCCTCTTTTGGCAAGTCTTATCAATTTGTGTTTTGATTGATGGATGTTTAGTTTGTGTGAACACTAACTACATGATTAGATAGACATTAAAAACAATTATCCATGTAATTATTCATTTATTTGACATATGTGTTTTATCACGTAAATTTTTAAAATTTTTTAATAAAAATACTAAAGCAGTAATTAAAAGTTAATAATTTTAATAATATTAAATGAAAAAATTTATAAATAAAATAAATAAATGATTTTAACATATCATTAAAAAATAATAATTATAACGAAATATAATTTTAATAATTTTTTTCTCATCAATTTATTTTTTATAATAATTTATTTATATTTTTTTAATAAAAATTATTTAATAATTATATATTATTTAAAATAATCATCCTTGAAAGCATTCGTCAGAAAAATTATTTTTTAAAATTCTCATTCATGAATTGATTAAATTTGATCTCACCCACTACTATTTAATAATATTATTATTATTGAAATAGAGTTGTAATAGAATTATCCTTATAATAACATCATAAAAGGTTAAGAAACAAAAGCAAGTGTGGGGAATTTTATTCATAAAGATAGAATCATTTATATTAAGGAACTATATGCAATCCCTTCTAGGGTTATTAGCAATAAGCCTTAGACCAATCTTCAACACCAAATTAATAATACTTTTATTTATTCTATGTAATACAGTAATTAGGTTTTGCTTTTGCTTAACACACCATTTGATTAGGTTCTCCTTTTACTCAACACATCACTGTGAAGTTTTCAACTTTTCATTTTCTAAAAAGATGTCTAAGAAGTAAGAATATAAAACCAACTGAAATTAATAAAATCCCTAAATTATATTATGTGATAAAATGTTGAAGAAGATGCTTGTATAATAATTTTATAAAATAAATAAATTAAAAATCCACAATTTATTTAAGAAATTATATATATATATATAAAATAAGAAAATTAAATCATTTTGCCTTATCTATGGAAATCATGTGATTAACACCCATATAACCATGATTAGACTAAGCTATACAAACATAGTGATGTGGCAAATTTGATTGGATGTTGATAGAAAATTCTAATTTTTTTTTTTTAAATGATTGCAAGAACATGGCTTGTAAAATTAAATCAATACATGAAAGTGTAATTAAAAATAGAAACTTGAAAAATAAAAAAATTGATTTTTAATCAGCATAATTAGCCTTCATCAGATCAATGTTCTCTACATCCCCTCTAATAATGCTTTGTTGGGATACATCAAATCTTATACAAAGAAAAATAAAAAGAATGGGACCCGCATTCACAACTAGACCCCAACTAAGATCTCTCCACGCGTCGACAAACTTTAATGAAATCAACAGAATTTTGTTTGACAAATTATACATGCAATATTCTCACTAAAATAAATAATAATTCAAATCATCAGTTCATCATCCAAAATAAGTAAAACCTGAATAGAGATGGCATAGTGTCTTGATTCAGAGAGAATCCATTCCTGTTAAACCGAAGAATTTTCCTTTTGATGCGACGGAATAGACAGGGAAATTATATGCCCCATTTTATAATTTATTTTAAATTCATCTCATTTATTATTTCTCTAATTTTTTTTCCCATCTCATTATAATTAGTTTTTCATTATATGGTTTAAATAATAAAAAAAATTATTAATAGTTAATTATTA
This sequence comes from Aleurites moluccanus, assembly GCA_948193065.1. NCBI lineage: Eukaryota > Viridiplantae > Streptophyta > Magnoliopsida > Malpighiales > Euphorbiaceae > Aleurites > Aleurites moluccanus. The sequence goes on from CANXYC010467308.1 coordinate 29,617, forward strand.
ACTTTAAAATTTTTTTTATTTTATTCAATATCTTAATAAATTAATAAAGATATTTAATTTAAAAATAAATAAGAATATAAAATGCTTAGTTTTACCTATTAATTTAAAAAATAAATATTTTTAATTAATTTATTTTTTAATATTAAATATAATTCAAAGCATGATGAAAAATATAATAAGGCAAAATAAAATTTTTTATATGAAAAAATTATATCCTTTTAATATTTAAATAAGCCACTAAAAAATAAACGTGGATAAAGTATGATTTTAATATATGGAGATAGAATAAGAATAATAAAACTCTATTGTTCCTAAATATGAGCCAAATGTAATATATAATGATTCACACTTAAAACTATTTTGTCTTAGAGTTTTTTTTTTTTTTTTACTTTTACATAATGAAAATTATTAAAGAAAAATGAATGCTAATATTCAAATTTTTATTATGGTAAGTAACTGTAGATTTGATTCATTTTATGTGAAATTAAATAAAAAATAATATTGTATGAAATAAATTTTGATAAAATAAAGGATCGGTCCAAATTAAAATAATTGAAAATATAAAAAATATATAAATATAAATATATGAAATATATATAATAATTTGGTTTGATATATTTATTGAAAAGTTTTTTAATGGGTTTTTATAAGTCATGCTACTTTGATAGGCCAATGTCCTAAGTCATATCATTCAAAAGAAGAAAAAGCATCTAACCTTGGCTTTTTATAGAAGTGAAAGCCAACGAAGAAAAATATTAAAATTAAAAAAATTATAATCTTAAAAAAAAATGAGATAAAGCAAAATAAGAAGATTAGATAAAACTTAATAAAAATCAAAGATATTTGATATTTTTTTTTTTTTTATAATCATTCACACGCGCTATTTATGTCATGCATATCTTTGCTCACCATCTTAATGGACCGAAGTCATTATCATGAATGTGGTCGTTAATATGCATTTATATTTGTTTCGGTCTCTCTCTCTATTATTTCTTTATACATATAATATAATTTTTAAATTGTATCTTTTTTATTTTCTTTGCCTCTCCCTTATCAAAGTCGGTTGCTTTGGTTAGCCCAAATTCACCGTTTTCTTGTTCTTTTCTTTATTATGTATGTGAAATGATACATTTACCACCTTAATATTATCATCAACTTTACCACCCCATCATTTCACAAATTATAATATTAGAAATTTCGGTAATTTTTATTTTTATTTTTATATAAACTTATCATATCTACCATCATTTATTTCTATATTCTTAGCAAAATCAAATATTTTTGTAAAAATAAATAGAGATATGCACTTGTTAAATAAATATTAATGAATTTATAATTTTATTTTATCAAAACAAGGTAATATAAAATAAAATATGATATTTATAAATATAAATAATGATGATAAGTTTAATATTTTTAATTATATATATATAATTGAAAAAGACTTAAAGTTTACATTATCTTTTATGCTTGTTTAACTATAGATATCCTCACACCCATTTTATTGTTGATAGGATTAAATTTTATTTCGAAATTTGTAATTGTCCCTCTCAATTTGTGTATTAGCCACGGATCGATTTTAAAATTTCGCCATGAGATATAAATGTGTCTTACCAGTTAAATCACAAATTATTGGTAGTTTATAATATTTTATATGACTATAAAGAGTAATATAATATTATTGTATTTAAAAAGTATATAAAAATATAATAATAAATTGTTTACCATAAGAAAATAATAATTCTAATAAGAGATATATCTAAGTAGAGTTATTAATTATTATTGACGTTTTTTATTTTTGTTTTCTTTCTATTAATAATACCTTTATAATTTTTTTCATTTAACTTAATCATATAATTTGTACAATATTGTATCGGATAATATACTATACTGTAGGATATAATTTATAAAATACGTAAAACTTATTTTAAAAATAAAGATAATTGAATGTGACGTTTGCCTAACAACATTTTAATTTTATAATTTTGTTTTTTTAGAGAGAGTGAGAGATTATTCCATTTTAAATTTTCTTGTGGAAATGGTAAGAAGAGAGCATGAAGAATACGTCTCTTCTGCTGACCTTTCCGCTTGGCTTTTTCCTTGTTGACTTAATTGCTCCAATTTCTTTTTCTATTTTATAACATCAAAGACAATTTGAATCGACCAACTCTTTATACTTAACAGTTATACACATCTTTCTACGTATAATACATATATATAGAGATCTACACATATACGTAGATAAATTTATTTTTCCTGTCAATAAATATTACGTGTAGTACAAATATTAATTATGAGTGTATCGAGTATCAAATTGAGAATTATATAAAAAATGAACAAAAAATTAAATTCGATGAGAATTGAGTATGCAATCTTTAATATATGCATACACATAAATAATTAATTAAAAATGCTTATTTGAAAAGTATCAACTGTGTATGTATATGAAAATAACTATATGTAAACACACACTTAAAAGCCTGTCTATATTAATTATGAATGGGCTCTATTTTATTTCACTTATCTTATTATATTGCTATTATCACAGTTTGATAATTTTATTTTAATTAATTGTGATAATAATAATAATATATACTATAAAAATAGTAATGCTCCTTAAGATGTAAAGAACAAAAGTTCAAGAGTTTGAATCTCTGCATCTAGTCATCCATTATGATTATGGTTATTTAAACATGATGGAAAAATAATTATAATATGAAATTATTATTATTATTATTATTATTTTTCTGTTTCTATACATGAATATTGACTGATCCCTAAAACCCAAAGAAATAATGATGATTATTGCAATAAGCAAAAGAGAAAATAGTATTTATTTGATTTAGGTGCATTGGAAACCCACTTTTATGATGCTGGAATGGGACCTTGCCAGATAAAACCCAAACTAACATGCGATCTGTGTCATGTAAACAACCATACACGTCACATGGGTAGCCCCCTCCGCACACACCCAAAAAAATTTCACTTCTCTAACACTCCAAAACAAGAAACAATACCACCGCCATCAATCACCAAAGACCTAATTAAAAGCTACTAAAAAGGAAAAAAAAAAAAAAAACTAATAATAATAAAAGGAAATCTCCCCTAAAAAAAAAACAACCGTCATCCTTAATTAGATGTAAGAAAGAGACATATATCACCAAAATATATTGCTATATAATAATAGTTATATACTTCTTCCGTTTTTTAAAAATAGATTTATTTTAATTTTTATTGAGATTAAAAAATATAATTTATATAATTAAATCATAAGTTATATCAATATTCTTTTAATTTACCTTTTTAGTAATATATTATTTTATTAAAATTAAATTACACTTAAAATCGTATTGATAATAAAACACATTAAATAAGATATATTAAATAGGAACATTAAAAAATAATAAGTTAATTACTCTTATAAAAAAAATATATTATAATTTGAGACACATAAAAAAATTATTTTTATAGTACAAAAAAAAACAATAAAAAAAAATTATTTATATATCCTATTTTTCATTTCAATTTATAATTGGTTTAAAATGTTTTATTTGCTTTTGCTTTTGAGTCTCTCCCTCTTCTCTATTGAAAAGCCTTGATAACTAAAATGTATGATAGCTCATGACATGACACTGTATTGAAAGATTTTCTCTATTTTGGGATAAAATTTCTTAGACTCCATTTTTTTTCCATCTTTACTAGGCTAGATTGCGTGTTAACTAGTGTTACGCCTCTTTTTATCATATAACATTATCATCATAATTTATTTATTTATATTAAGTGTTTTATAGTTACTTTGTATACACATAAATCTATACTCATAATCTTCTATGGTTGCAAGTTAAAAATTGAAGTCAATGGATAGTCTTTTTTTTTTTTCCTCCTTTTTGGGTGGTTTCCATTAATATTTATTACCTATTAGTATTCTTCTAGATAAATCTTTAACTTATTAAAAATTAAAGAATTTTTTCATTTATATAAATATTTTAATCATGATATAAATAATATGTTTTATTATCAGATTAAATAAATAAATTTAATATAATATATGAAAAATGATTTATGATATTATTTTATTGATAAATAAAAAATAATAGTAAACCATCCAATACCTAATTTCAATAGTAAGAAGTTTTGGCTCTTTAAAAAAAGTTTTATATTAAAGTTTTTCACAAAACAGGGATTTATCAAAAATAAATACAGTATCTCATAAAAAATTTATTATTTATTTTAAAATTAATTATTAATATTATAATTTTTATAAGAGTAATTTAATTGGGAGAAATCCTTAAAAATAATAAGTAAAATTATATATATAATTTTTTTATTTTTGTGTAAAATTTGATTATTTAAATTAAAAAATACATAAAATTTTTTTAGCTAAGCTAAGCGTGTTTTATTTGAAAAGAGGAAAGAAAAGGAGGGAGAGTTTGCAATTAGTCACTAATAACACCTTTCTCCCCGTCCAATAATGCTTCACATGACCACACGTCTTTATATTAGTGATGGAAACGTGGCAAAAAGGGATTGGAGGAGTGGTGCCTCGGTTGATGAGGAAGGATTATCATAAGTAGCTAGTGCAGTCCGGAATCTTTTTGGTGAGTTGGAGACGGAGATGGAGAGAGTGGAGTTGCTTCATTTTGAAGTTTGTTTTATTATTGTGTGTTTGCACGCATTTTTTATATTATATTCATTATTATGGTTTTTATTTTTATTTATTTTTTAATTTTTTATTCTAAATCCAAAAAAGATATGTATTGCACGTGGCAATGTTGTGGTTTTATTATATTTATTATAGATCTACTTCAAAAACCAATTATAAAATCTTTCAAAAAAAAAAACAATTAAAAAAAAAAAGGCTCTTTGCTATAACAATTAGGGCTGTAAAAAACTATTTAATCCAACCAAATTGATCAATTTATTTAAACTAAATCGAAAATTATAATTTTCAGATATAAAAGACTGGTCATGATTTAAAAATAAGTAAATAGTATTTTCGTTTTGATTCATAATTTAATAAAATTTTAAACTATTATAACCCAAAACCAATTTGAAATATTAAATGTATAAAATATATTGTAAATTATTAAATTATAATAGTATAAAAAGATATTATTAATTGAATAATCCATAAAAATATTTATATTTTAGACAATAATTTTATTTAATAATATATTATATTTATTAAAATATTTTATTTTTATTTCAATGGTTATAATTTTAATTTAAATAGGAATAATGTTAATCTCTTTTAATTTTTTAAATTTTTTTTGTCTATTTCATATGTTATATATTAAAAATATTTTCTTAATATATTTATAAATATGTTTATTTAATTTTTTATAATTTAAAATAAGTGGTTAACGAAAATTCGTTTAAATTTAAAATTGATATAAAATGTAATTTTATGTAAATCCAACCCCATATAATTTTTAATAATAAATCAAATCAATTGAAAATTAATTATTGTTAATTAAATAAATAATGATATGTATATAACGACAATTTCAAAATGAATTACTGAATTATTACCATAATTTTGAAATATCTCATTCCACCCAGAAATCTTAAATGACAAAACCTGTTATTGTTAACAAGCTTTTATAGATCTGTTCCTACTTCCCAGTAAAATGCCAGCTCCAATTATGAAAAATTGACATTAATTGATGTATCTAGAAATAGAAACACCATTAAAATGAGGGAACTTCCTAAAAATTTATACATGAAAATTATGAATAATTTCCCTCAACTTATATATAAATAGAAATAAAAAATAAAAAACCTGAGATAAATACCCTTTAGCAAAAATAGTAATGCTACATTCTTATACCATGTGTAATTAGAAAAATCTTTTGCTATTATCATCCCTATACTTTAATTCTTTTACCTTGCCATTAAGTTTGTATAGTTTAAATTTTTATAGCAATCATCTCTTAGTCTAGTGATATTAGAACTGTTTTAAAAATCGGAAGGTCTTAAATATAAATCATAATTAAAATTAAATTCGTAAAAAAACTCGATAAAAATTTTACATTAAATTTTTTTAAAATAATATAATATTATCAAGATTTGAATATTAATATCATGTTACACGAATTTATGAGATAGAAATTTAATTACTTGTTTGGTCAAATATTTTTTTGTTATCGAAAATTATATATATTTATTATGTGAAAAATGTAATATTTTTTAGTATTTATTTAATGATTTTAAAAGGTTAAATTTTATTAACCTCTTAATTTATTTCTTAATATTGAAGAGCTTGAATAGGAGAAAAAAGGCTTTTAAAGTTTCTTATTAAGTGAAACGTTTTTAAGATAAACAATATTTTAGTAAGAACAATAATATTTTTATACATTATGCAAAATAATATTTTAAACGTCCATTCTCTCTCATTTCATATATTTTGCAAATAATATTTATATTTAATAACATTTCACTTTTAAATAATATTTTTATTTCAAACAAAAAATAAAAATAAAATCAACACATTAGAAATACGGTTTCATAGATGAACATCATGGTTTAATTAACAAAATGATTATTTTAAAAGTTTATAAAAAGTTAAATTATAGAAATAACTAATTGAGGACTTAATAAATCTATCTTTCACAAAAAAAAAAATGAAATTGAGGACTTAATAAAGCACAAATTTCAACAATACAATTGTAATTTTAAATTGTTAAAATATAAAATTATAAAACAATTTATTGAAATTTTTTAAATAGCAAAAAAATAATAAATATTTATAGGGCAAATAATAACTTTTTATTTACTTAAAAAAATAAAATTAAGAAATTTTTAATTCAGTATTTAAATTTATATGTAAGTGAATCATGAAAATAAATTTAATATGTAATACTAATTTATTATAAAATAAAATAAAAAAAAATCGTTTTTATTGTTATTGGAGCCAATCAAACTACTTTAACGAAAACAAAACAATCCTTTATGCAATGGGCGATGGGATTTTAAAAAAATAAAAAAAATGTAATTATAATTTTGAAAACCATATGAATCATCATCATTATCATCACATTAAATTATGTTTACAATGGAAGCAAAAGCCGGCACAGAAGGACATTCTCCCATGTGTACTGCTCTTATTTTCTCTTAATCCCATAAAATAGCCAAAATATAGAGGCGGCCGTATAAAATTAATTATAGTAGTTAGTACTACTAATACATTAAAAATTAAAAATTAATTATTCTTAAAAAAAAAAAAGCAATGGGGTGTTTTGATCACTAGCATCCACTAAGAGCTGCCCACGTGCACCGACACGTGGCTCTTTTACCTATATTGGCGTCTTTTGCCCCTCAATGGTCGCGCGTATACCTAAAAATCTATTGCTGACACGTGTAAGTGCGTGCCACTTTTTATTGCGTTGCAATCGATGCTCTCTCTCTCTATAGTCTACATATATATCACGTGCGCCGCACGAGTCACTTTCTTTGATTTATTTATTTTATTGGGTCCCACTTTGTAATTTGGTCCTCGCCGACGCCGTCATGTGAGACGACACGCAAAGAACGCAGAAGAAACAAACAAACAAAGTAAACAACCGTCCAAAAATTGCAAACTGTTTAATGCACAACAGATTCTCACCAAATCCCAAAATTACCCTTTTAGAACAATACAGCGTCGCTTTTTTTTTTTTTAAAGGATAAACACTTAATTTTTTCTCATAATTTTATCACCATGTCCGGCCAGACTTAAAATAACTTTTTAACTTTTTAGATTTTACTTCAAATATTTTATTCATTATGCAAATAGACCCAATTTTAATCATTCCTTACAATGTATCTTACACATCTTAAATTAGTCGCATGAAAAATAAATAATTAATTAAAAAATATCCATGACAATTGATGCTTCTCCCATGGCAGAAAATGATCTAAGCTATGTAAGACACATTTTCATTTCCCTATTCTCTCTTAAACTCCAAATTAGAATAAAAAATAAAAAAAAAATTATGACATATACAAAAAAAAAAAAAGAAAAGAAAAGAAAAGAAAACTATAAATTTGTAATTAAAAGAAAACGGTTGAGGGGATTGCTGTATATTTTTATACAGTAACTTTTCATGTATCTCATTTTAGTTATTTAAAAAATTTTATATAATTTTTAAAAAATTATATTTTGATAATATTTGATGTAATGAATTCATTAATATATTTTTTATACTAAACAAAAATTATTTGGATAGCTAAAAATATATTATAAATGTATTAAATTTATACCGTTAAATATAATATATAAAATTTATAATATATTTTTAGTTGTCCAAATAATTTTTGTTTAGTATAAAAAATATATTAATGAATTCATCACATCAAATACTATCAAAATATAATTTTTTAAAAATTTTATAAAAATTTTTAAATAATTAAAATAGAACATATAAGTTATTAATGTGAAAAAATACACAGCACTCAACATTAAACAACAAATAGCAAAGAAGTTATTTTCATACTATCCATTTTTTTTTTTTTTTATCTCACTCTTTATTGGGTTTCACAATTTGAATTTAGTATCAAATCAAAACTCTCTAAATGGAATGTTAATGATACTAATTTCATCTAATTCAAATATCAAAATTAGCAAATGAAATGTTAACCATACTAATTTCATCTAATACAAATATCGAATTTAAAGATAAAAAATGACTGCCATTAGATTTTCTCTCATCATTATTACTTTGCCGCTATCAAGACCAATCACCACCCATACCTCCGAGCTTACTTGGGAGGAGGAGAAAGTGGCGGTGGTGGTATTGGTGATTTTATCTTGAGCTTATCGATATTAGTGATATTTTTCTCCCTCTCTTAATCTGCTTCTCTTGATTTAATATTTTCTCTCTCTTCACACACATGTCTTTTTTTTTTAATAATAATAATTATTATTAGATTTTTTATAATTTAATGGTCAAATTAGAATTTTATATAAAATGATGAATAAAGATATTGTATTATATTTTATGATAAATTTTTATTATATACAATTAATAATTTTAACCTTACTCATAAAATATATTAATAAAAATGATTACATATTTTAATTTAATTGTGTGAATGCATTTACACATTAAATATATAAAAATAAAAAAATATATATTTTTATCAGTAAATATTTTTCTAATTATTTTTGAATTTTAATGGTATTTGTTCTATAAAAATTAATTTTTTAACTCAAAAGTAGAAAATTATATTTGGGTGTTTTGTTTAACTGATAAAAGCTAACTCATATTTTTTCTTTTTTCTTCCAAGTAGTTAACCCAACTCGTTTGGTAAATTAAAAAAAAATTAACAATCATTAATCATTAAATATCTCAACAATTGTTTATTGTAAAAAGTTCATTTTTTTTAGTCTTTTTCTATCAACTGGTAGTTTGATTTTATATTTTTATTATGTTTTGCTATATAAAATTATTATTAATGAAATCGTTTATTTTAAATTAATTTTTTGTGATATTTTTATTTATAATTTTAAAATAATAAATAATCATTAAAATATTATTTATGATAAATAAAATAAATACTCTGTTAGTAATAAAAAAAAAATTACAGATATACATAAAAAGTTAAATTTATTTTTTAAATTAATAATTTTTAAAAACTAAAAATAATATATATATTACCCCCACATTCGTACTAAATTTCAACCACTCATTTAAATTAACACGTAATTATAAAAAATTATCCTACTCGAAATTCCCAAATTTGAACGGTCAAAAATGAAAATCACGCGATAATAGTAATTGACTTGATTTTGGGCCGTGTGATGATTTGAAAATTGAGACGTGAGAGACGTAGATAGACAAAAGTTGGTGGGACCACTACCCCTAGTTGACTGTTTAGAACCACATCAACCAAAGAGCTGACTCCTAATTTTGTAATTTATAAAAAAATATTTTCAATGTTTTTGTTGTTTGGTTAAGCCTAATAAAGTATTTGGCAGGGATTAGATTTTGATAGAATGAGGACAAGAGTGACTTTCATTATCAAAATTCAAAATCTCTTAAGAGATAAATTAATTTATTACTGCGAATGAGATTCGGCCTAAATAGATAATATGATTTTATAGGTTCAAATTTGGCCGTGATTATTGTGATTAAGAAGTCACACCTTTAAATTCTACATACACGAGGTGTTTGAATTTATATTCAATTTGAGTTGTAATATTTATGAATTATATAATATTATATATAATATTTTTTAAAAAATAAATTATAATAATACTTCTATAAATTAGTATCATTATAATTTATAAATTTTATAATTAAAAAACATATTAATTAATAAATTATTATTTTAAATTAAAATTATAAAAAATTATTATATAATAAAAATTATTAATTTAACAATTATTAATTTATAAAGATTTTACGATAATTCTAACCAAATATTTTACGCTGCTTGGATTAAGGTTGACCTGGTCTAGCTCATTATCCAGCTGGAAGGTTCTCAAAACGCGGCGCTCGCCGTCACGAAATGACATTATTACCCCTACTAAAATATTTTAACAGTAATGGTCTTAAATTTATTATATTAGAGGTCAATGATGATAATTTATGACCAAAACTTTGGTGTTTTACCATAAGGTTATCATCCTTCTTCTATTTAATGAGAGTTTTACAAAAAGAAAAATCTTTTTGTTATTGATTGGTTCTTTGATTTCTTGACCAAATCAGAATCTCAAATCCCAGCATTTCTCTTCAATAAATTATTTTTTAAATCAATATAATAAAGTATTAAAAAATTCAAAAATAAATTTATTTATTTAAATAAAATAAAATAATAATATAAATTATTATTATTATAAAACTCATTTTAATTTAATTAATATAAATAATCGATAAATTTAACTATAATTATATTAAAAAAATATCAAATATAACTCTAATATACATACATATAATATATAGGCCACTTCAAACTTATTACTCAGCTTACTCAATTCAAATTTAATTTAGAATCAAATTCAATACAATTGAAAATCATATAAAATTCAATTTGAAAATTTATGATACAATGCAACACTCTTGAAATATATATTAAAGATTAAAAGTTAATAATTTCAAATATTTATTTATTGCAAGAAAATAAAGTTCTTAAAATTTTATTGACTTGGATTTCTTTTTCTCATAATTCTTTTTATGGCGAAATTTAAATTTAAAAAAAAAAAAAAATGAGAGAGAGAGGAGGCGGTGTGATTATATATAAAAATGATGATAGGTAGAGAAAGTGCGACGAGGACCCTATCTCACACCTATTTTATAGCAAGCATAATTAAAAGGTTGAAATCATTATTGAGAATCTATGCACAGTGAAAGTTAGATCAAGGTGTTTTTTTAATTTATGAATATTTTTCCTTCCCAATTTTTTAATTTTTACTCAAAAACGCGGATGGAATTTAACAACTAAAACGAACGCCATCAAGGTTTAGTTTAAATAGCATGGAGCAAAGTGTGTGACTTATTAAAATAAATAAAATATTTTATTAAAAGATTATTTTTTTAATATTAATTCTTTATATTACTACTTTTATGAAAATAATTTAATTATTACTTAATTAAACAACTAAAGCTAAGACTTTAAAATTAACAAGTATTTATTAGGTTATAATATTTGATTGAAAATAAAATATATATTTATATATAATATTTCTAAAAAAAAATGTAATTGCAACTAATGGTGGAGTTTTTTGGCTGTTTCTGGTTTTTTAATTATTGCAGAATATAGTTCTATTTTTGGAATTGAAATACCCCTCTTTGTTTTTCACCGGTATTTATTTTTAATAATAACAATAAAGTTCTTCACTGTCTCTCTCATAAAGAATTGCCAGAATTATTGTTGATTTTAAGTCTACTCTTTAACTATTATATATATATATATATATATGAATAATTTCTTTGTATTTTTTTTTAAGGATTTTTTTTTTAAAATTAATTGTAATTGTGTCCAAAAAAATTTATGAGATACTTCTTAATGTATATATTTAATAAAGATGTAGTTTTTAGGTTGATTATAAGAAAAATCTTGTTCCATAGACATAAAAAATTGATATTAAATTTAGAATAATAACATGTTCATTAGAAATTTTAAAAAAAATCAAAATTATGAACTCTTCACCAATAATAATATAAAAGAACTAAAATAATTAATTTCAAAATATTACATATTAAGATGTATATTAAACTACATATCATAATAAAACCTTTAGGAATTCATTCAACTTTATGTTATAAATAAATATTTGATTACTAAACAAAAATGAAATATATTTTCAAATATATGTTTATTGTCACATCGGCATTATTAATTTGTATTGATAAGGATGACAATTTTGATAAGAATTTGTAGAATTATATTTCTTTTTAATTGATTCCTATGATTTCTATGTTCATCATCCAACCACACATTTCTTTTTATTCAAGTTATTGACTAACAAGATTTTGGCATTGGTGAGATTTTATAATTTATGTTACAATTGTAGTGGTTTTCAGTTACTACATAATAATAATAATAAAATCTATTTTTTAATTATATTGCCCAATATTTTCAATAAATATATATTAAATTTTATATTTTTCTTTTTTAAAAAATAATTTTTAAAAATATTGTACCTACATACAGCCAAACGCTGATGCATATCCAATAGGTAAAAGACCTAAGGTAATACTTATAAAAGTATTGTCCCCTATGAAACAATCCAGCTGGTGAGCAACAAGATCTGAGATCAATGTGTCACTGGTTCGATTCCCATACAATTTGGGAGAGTTGGTGGATTTTGTCATGTATTTGTTACGTGCATGGGCGGATATTGGTCCTTTTATTTGATTTATATAATAGATATCAAATTAAATTAATATTTTTTATTTAATAAAAAATTTTAAAAAAATTAAATTATTATTATAATTAAATCATTCGTTTTAATTTAATTTAATTAATTCATCGGGTTGATTTGTGATTATACATAAAATCTTTTGATGACAAAAATAAAATAAGAATAATACTTAAAAAATATTATTTCCTTAACAATATGATTTATACTGTAAATTAACAATATAAATTTTTATAGCTAAAACAAATGTCGAATATGATTTTTTTTGCGAACTTATATAAACTTTAATTTTTTGAGCTGCATGGTAAATTTAATTATGGATAAAAAAAAACATAGTACAGGAAAATTATTATGTTCCTAATAATCTAACAGTACCAGACAATTATAATTAAGAGATTAAAACAAAGTACAAACACTCGATACTTTATAGCTGGCTCAGAGTAATAAAATCAATATATATATACTCCATATGCAATTATTCACTAGAAGAACATAAATGAGGATATTGTACTTTTAAATTTATCAATAAATTAAATATCCAATAAAAAGCAAAATAATAATAATAATAATAATAATGTCTCTAAATTCTTATATATATATATATATATATATATATATATATATATATGAGAATTCTTAAAAAGACAAATGGTCAAGTAAATCAAATTCTTAATCTATCTCATGTATTATGCAAAATATATACTCTATCACTGAATTACTGATTCAATAGTAATAACTGAATTAAAATCATAGGTTATAAGAAATAGAGGATGCACGTATAGGGCTCGTTCAGTTATTTTTAGTTCTGAAAAATAAGACTTATCTCTCATAAGATTATTTCAATAAAACTGAAAATTGAAGTAAATGTTTAGTTTCAAAATTTTGGTTGAAATCTAAGTACATAATTTTCAATTGAAAGGTTTAGAATAGAGAAATATTATATACACTCCATTCTATTTTGTATGTATAATAAAAATTAACATATTTTCCACAATTTTTTTTTTGAATTTGGTCGAAACAAACTAGTATTCGAAATTCTATGGATTTCCATTAATTCAAATTCGAGTGGGGTCAGTTTATGAGTTAATAAAACCCTCTCAATTACTAATAATTTCATCAACATGAAACAAATTCACTACTTCTGTTTAAGAGAAATGGATGTCGAATCACTTCAATCAATTAATAATTGATATATTCATCATATATTTTAACTATTAGTATTATTTATTATTTGACAATGTCTTTTTAATAAATTTTAAATTTTACAGTTTTAAAGACAATTGTAATATATCATTGAATAAAAAATTTATTAGTGTGTAGAATAGTATTAGTGCAATACTATTTTTTTAATTTAATCTAATAATAATATAATTTAGGATTTTTAATATTTATCCTTTTGAATTATTAGATGTATATTTAGTGTTATATTAGTGGTGTTTTTGAAATTTAATTATTATTATAAGTGGTTATTATAACTTCTTAATTGAAATGAATTATGGGCAATATAATTAAATATCATAGTACAGAAAAAGCAAATAAAGTGTATTTAACATTTTCAAAATGTAATTAAACACTAATTAGAAATAATATTGAAAGAAAGCATCACCTATTTAGCGAATACTGAAACCAAAATTAAAGGTGGTGGTTGACTTTATAACATTAAAACATGATGTTATTCAATTTGTCATATATTTATATATAAAATGTTAAGTATGATTAGCGTAGCTACATGGTGACCCGAGGGGCCATGCTTAGTGTATGTGTGTATATATATTATATATAATGGCTTTGCAAAATGGCATGGCCTTTTAATTTTTTTTTTTAGATTTAAAAAATAAGAGATGTGTTGAAACGTAAAATAAATATTTATACACTGCCATGTAAATTGTGTATAAAGATAGTGAGAAGTATATGTGTTTGTTTCTTGCATTGCTATCTACTTAACTCTGTGGACGTCAACATATTTTCTATGAATTTTTTTTTTTTTTACTTCTAAATGGATATTTACTAATATTAGTTTAAGTTAATTAACCTACATTTATTATATAGTAATGAGTTACATGAAAATAGGAATATAAAAATTATTTTAGAAGATGGAGTACTATTTAAGGAACAATGTTCATCTACTATTTTTAATTACATAATAATATTTAAATTATTTGATAAGAATAAAATATATAATTGTATTTAAGTTAGTACAAATTTATTAATTTATGAGAAATTTTTTATAAATATTTGATATATATATATATATATATATATATATATATATATATATATATTTGTTCTTTTATTAATTTAGCAATAATATAATGTCAATTAGTCAATTAAAAATGTCTTTTTTTTTGAAGTATTTAATTTTTTCTCATAACAACAAAATATAAACTTACAGTATATATGTAATACTGACTATCACAACGTTTTGAAATTTTTTTCTAAATTTCTAATGTTTTACTTATTTTTTAATTTTTTTAAATTTTATTTATAATTTCGCCCTGATTATTATTGTTATTTTTATTTCTAGTTGTTGAGTTATAATTGAAGGAATGGTTAGGAGACAACCTTCATTAACATTAAAATTAGGCATGTTACTACTGTATTGGACCTAACTCGGATAAACCCTTAACAAGTACATAATTGGCTGACAAGTGACAACCAGTTTTGCTCTTATCAATACTAGAGAAATAAGGTAAAGTTGGATGGGAGAGGACTTGACTTTGATCATCCCCTCTCCAAACTCATACTCAAACCTGATCGAGTTAACTAGAAGCTTGATTATTTTGTATGCTTGCTTGTTTATGACTACAGTTGACATATCAAGAAAAAAAATCCAACCAAAATTCATCCCAGAAATATAAAAAATAAATCTTGTAAAAATTAATTGTCCCAATAAATTATTTAATTTGTGCATTTAAATATAATCTAATATATATATCACCTGAGTAGTAAATCTAATTTTAAATCTCCTTTAACTTTTATGAGATTATATCAAATTGAAAATTAAAAAAAAAAAATAATAAAACTTGCAGATGTTATTATTAAAAGCTCCTACCAATTAAGCTTGTTAGACTCATTTATCATTATTTGAAAAATTATTTATACTTTACAAAAAAAGCATTTATTTGTCTTGTCCCTTTTCTTTAAATCTACTTGTTGACTATCTACAGTGTAAAAAATAAAATGTGAAAAAAAAAAAAATTAAATAATCATACACCAAATGTGAAATTGAAGTTTGTAAATTTTCATCATTACGTTGTGGTTTGGTAAAATGATTTAATTAGTTAAATAAAAAAATTAAACTGTGCATGGATAATAGCTTTTTAATTAAGTGTGTAAAAAATTGACATGTGATTTGTGCACATCTCAATTAACAACAACAAACTAATTAACCTTTGTTATACTGATCAAGATTAAAGGTAAATTTAATTTATAATTAGCATGGTTTATATTCTATCTATGTTGAATTTGAATTTAATTTGTGTGGTTACACATGAAAAAAATTAACAACAGCAAAAAAAAAAAAAAAAAAAAAAAGGAACAACTAAATTATGATTATAATGAGATTAATAATAATTTGACCAGTCAAATTTGAAGGGTTAGACATGCTTAATGATCCAATCTTTTGCCTAATGAGCCCACCATAAAAAGCCAGCCATTCCCCGCGACACATCAGATAAAACCCAACTGAGGGCCAAAAATTGGATACAAATATACAATAGAAATTGAAATAAAAGATCCAACTGATAAATACGATAAATTGACTTGATAAACGACAAATTGGTAAAAAAACAAATGTTTAACGGTTTTTTACATGGAGAAAAAAGAAAAAGCGTATGCCGGTGATGTAGTTCTCGTCCTCCGTCCTCGTCCTCCGTCCTCTTCTCGAGAAGGACAGTTTTCATTCTCCGTCGTCCCCCAAGTCAACACGTGTCTCTACCGGTATTTACCGGTTACTGGTTTTCGAACTTCTTTACCTCCATTGTCTTTCTTGTAAAGTAGTTAACAAATTTAACTCCATCATCAGTCAACACGTGTATCCACCGCCGGGTACCGTGACCGGTTTTAGAAGGAGAAAAAAGTTCATTTAGTTTTCTATTAAGGCCCCACCACCACTCCCACCGCCAGGTCGTCCACCACCACTATCACCTCTCTCTAAAAGAAAAATTAAAAAATAATTAGCAGCATATGGTAAACATTTATACACATATATTACGAGAGTTATTGTTTGTAAAGATTTTATTTAAAATCGTGTTTAACTTACAAAAAATATAAGAGAGAGAGAAAGGGGTCCTCTAAAACTAAAAGATTTAGCTCTCAAAGCCAATGCCAAAACTCCCTCTGATTTGCAGAGAGAATCCAAAGGACGACTAATATAGAGAGAGAGAAGTATAGAAACTAAGAACGCGAAGAACAGAAACAGAGAGAGAGAGAGAGTTAAGATTTTCAAAATTCCAATCAAGTCCTTTCTCTCTTATTATCCAATCCGTAAGTCCCTGCCCCTGCCCCTGAGTTATTATTCACTTTTCTTTCTCTTTTCCCTTCTTCTTCTTTTTTTTTTTTTTTTCTTTTCCTTTCTTTCTTGGTTTTTTTGTTTATTTGTTTGTTTGTTTTTTTTTTACTCTCTTCGTTTCCTTCTATCCTAAATTTGTGACTAATGAAACTGTAAAACAGATCTAATTCAATACTTTTTTTTATTCTCTTTGAAATGTTCAGTTGTTAGATATTTGAACATTTAGTTTTTGTGTTTTTTTTTGGGTCTTGGGTTCGTTCATTCTCTTTGTTTTCAAGCTTTTTAGAGATCTGGGTACTTCTTTATTGACCTGAATTTTTATTTTTCAACTGAGAATTTTGTTTTTGTTTATTGGGTTATATAAATTACAGTGAAATTTGACTATTTCCAAATTGAAAATTTGATTTGGAAGATTTGGTTTCTGCTTTATCGTCAATTCTTTGGATTCAGATCGGTTAACGTTTCTAATTTATAGCTAAAGAAAAGAACACATTAGGTTCTATCTAGATATTTTTCTTTTGGTGTTTCTGGGTTTCATTTCTCACCATTGAAACCAAAAACCGGCATGTAACATTTCTACATTTTCACCTCTGTTTCTGAAAAAGAAATACTTTTTTTTTTTCTTATACTTCCTCGATTTATACAGCGAAAGCTTCTTAATTTCTTCTTTGGCGTTTCTGGGTTTCATTTGGTCCACAAAATCAGTCATAAACACACGAGAATTTTGAACTTCTGTCCTATTTTTTTGGGGGTGGGTGGGGATTGGGAGGAAGAGAAAACATCAAATTCTCATTGAATAGAACTCTCTTTTAATTCTCTCTGAAATCTGAATAGGTCTGATTCTATATATTGACTGCTACTTTTGGCGGATTCAGGTGCTTGGATTTGTGGATTTGTTGCTTGTTACTGTAAATGCAAAAGAAGGATTTGGCGTGTTAGATTGAGTTTATTGCTTCAACTGGCCAAATTACAGAGACATGTTCGAGGGTCGGTCCTGTCTGGTGCCAAGATCGTTTGGTAGCTCCTGCCAGCCAGAATCTCAGTGGTCTTTCATGCCTTTCCGGACAAGCGGCAAGCACCATCTAGACGGCTCTGAGGACGATTATCGATCAATTAAGTATCCCAGGCTATCAGATTCTGGTGAAACTACCGGCCAACAATCTGAGGATGATCGAGCAGGGCAATCTTCTGATTCCGATCCCCTTATTGATGCCATTGGCCGTGACATATCTATCAACTGTCTCATTCGCTGCTCTAGGTCAGATTATGGCTCTATAGCTTCTCTGAATAAGAGTTTCCGGTCTTTAATTAGAAATGGAGAGCTATATAAACTGAGGAGGAAACACGGTTTTATTGAACATTGGGTGTATTTCTCTTGCCATTTGCTCGAATGGGAGGCCTTTGATCCTGTTTGCCGCAGGTGGATGCATTTGCCTAGGATGCCTTCCAACGATTGTTTCATGTGTTCGGATAAAGAGTCCTTGGCTGTAGGCACTGAGCTTCTGGTATTTGGTAAGGAGGTGATGTCCCATGTTATATATAGGTATAGTATTTTGACTAATTCGTGGTCTACTGGGATGAAGATGAATGCTCCCAGATGCTTGTTTGGGTCGGCTAGTCGTGGGGAGATCGCGATTTTGGCTGGTGGTTGTGACTCTCTGGGAAATATCCTCAGCTCAGCAGAAATGTATAATTCTGAGAATCAAAAGTGGGAGACACTGCCGAGCATGAATAAACCAAGGAAGATGTGTTCAGCAGTGTTTATGGATGGAAAGTTCTATGTTATTGGGGGAATTGGGGGAAGTGATACGAAGCTTCTTACATGTGGAGAGGAGTATGATTTAGAAGCTAAGAAATGGACTGGAATTCCTAATATGTCTCCTGGACGGAGTGGTGCTTCCAGAGAGATTGAGATGCCTGCAGCTACTGAGGCTCCACCTTTAGTGGCTGTAGTTAATAATGAACTTTATGCAGCTGTTGACATGGAGGTCAGAAAATATGACAAGAAGAGAAAATCATGGAATAAGGTGGGTACATTGCCTGAACGTGCTGTTTCAATGAATGGTTGGGGCCTTGCATTTAGGGCTTGTGGAGATCGGCTTATTGTTATTGGTGGACCTAGGACTCATGCGGAAGGTTTTATAGAGCTCAATTCATGGGTTCCAAGCGAAGGCCCTCCGCAATGGAACATGCTTGCGCAAAAGCACTCGGTTAACTTTGTGTATAATTGTGCTGTGATGGGATGCTGAGGAGTTGGATTGTGGGGGCACCATGTGAGCTATGATGGTGCCCCCATGCTAATGGGATGTACAAGATTGGTTTGTCCTTCGACACAGGTGCCTTGCTAATGGTAATTTCCCCCTTATTTCTTTTTTCTTATCTTTTCCCTTTTGATGGGGGGATGGGGAAGAAATTAAGATTTTACTCGAGATTCAATAGAATGTTTTCTTGGAGGGAAGTCTTGAGTTCTTTTTCTATTTTTTTTTTCTTTTCAAAATTTTATTTACATTTTCTTTCATTTGATTTGTGTCTTCCCCATTTTTAGTGACATGAGAAAATTCAAACTTTGATGTCATGTAACAGAGAAAATAGGTTTAATAATGTGAAATACCGACACATTTGGTAGGTTTTCTTAGTGTTTGCTGAAGCGATTTCTTTTTCCCTTTTCTAAAGAACACACAACTAGTTATATGGGTTTAATGATCCTTAATTTTCTTTGCATTACCTTCAGGGGAGGAAATAAACTCTGAGGTTGTTATCTTGGATATGGCTTATGTACTGATTACATTTATCATTGCAAAATGAATGGGCTATATATTATGAGATTCTCTTTTGTAATTTCTTGTGTATACTTATGGTGCCTTTTTTATGAATTCTACTATCATTTGTTATCTATACTAATTTTTTATATGTTGCCTTTCTAGCTTTCGCTGAATAAGTCACCAAATCCACAAGTTGATTGATTCGCTATGATAAGTAGACAGTTTTTGCAATTTTTAATATTGTATAAAAAAATTAGGATTTATTATCTCTGGTTTTATTGGCAATTGATTGATTCTCGTTTGTTTAGCTATTGACTAGTTAGTTGCATAATATATTTTCATTTCATGATTTTGTAAAAGTCTAAACAGAAACAGAAGTTTGAGTCTTATGGTTATAGTTCCAATTTTGACCATGTAACAAATGAGTTTGTTCAGTGGCAGAACTCATCGAGTAAAAGAGTTTGTTCTGTTGATTGCTCCTGAGCAATGGTGTCAGTTATATTGGTTAATGCTTACATGCACGAGCAAAACATTGTACGAGTAATTTCTAGCTATAGACATGGTTGTTTGCTCAGGGTTTTATTTTCTGGGACCCATGAAATTCTGTTCTTTGGGTTTATTTTTGAGCAGTAATTGAAGGATGATTATTTTTATGAATTGAAATATTTTACTAGGCATAAAATTAACAAACTTTTCTTGATTATCTGACTATGCTGAGGAAAATGGTAGGCCTAAATATTTACTAATTGAATGAGTATGAAATTCAGTCCAAGATATTTTTAGGAATGAAGATGTATTTCAAGAAAGGTATTCCTTTTTCATTTATGCAAATGATAGAGATTTCTTTGCAAATATCACTTGGCCTTACTAACTTCTTGTCATTGAAAATTTTGAACCATTTTCTTTCAACATACTAACACAATTGACAGTCTAGTATCTTTACCAACTAGAGGTAGCTTGCAAATGGAATTTTTGGTTTCACACCAACACCTGGGCCTTCCAGCATGAAGCCAGAAAAAGAAAATCCATTATCTTGCTTGAAAAGGTTTCCTGAATCCCCTGTACTATATCTTTATATCTTTACTGGGAAAGGAAGCCAAGCATTTTTATTTATTGGTTGCATTTCCGTTTTCATGAAATGCTCTTTTTAAGTATCATTGTTTAATATCTCTACGACTATATCTACTATTTTTTCTGGATATATATAGGAGCTCATTTGTGGATATTGAAATAGTTGCTTGTAGTTTCATTTAATTTCCCCCTTCTTGAAATTGCTATTCATGGATTTACCAATATAATTTAGTTTGTATTCCATTTTTATGCACGCATCATTATTTTCTGCATTGGTCTACTTCTGATGTCTCGACAGTTTGTGTATTGTGTTGATCTTTACTGAATGGTTGAACTTTGAACGAAATCACATATTTCTTCTATCACCTGATTGCGTTTTTTGCTAGCCTGCTAATGTATCTGGCCAACAGTGTTATTCATGTATTATCCATTTTTATTTGCCATTGGAACGTATTGTCTTCTCTAACTATTGGTGATGCTTAACTGATAAAGCAACTTTGAGGTTTGGAATTGGGCTAAGGCACAAAGCCTTGGTGGTACAACTTATTCTGCATTTTGTCCGTTCTCATTCTCCAACTTGATGAGAAATGTAGCCAGCCACTTCATTTCTTTGACATTTTGTATATAGCCCATATTACTAATTAGAGGTACTTTCCTTGCTCTCCACCAACGTAAAAGCGACAAGAAAAATAAAAATTATATTAGTTTCTCAGTTTTAAATGTGCCATGCTGAGCTAGATTATGGGAATTGTAGTTGTGTAGGTTTTTCCAATTCATGTATTTCTCCAGTTGTGCAGGTTTTTCCAATTCTTGTATTTCTGCAGTATTGTGGAGTCTTAGCCATCCAATTTCTGAGAAAATTGTTTTGTTGGTGCCATAAGCTGTATTTATTCTTGTTTTCATGCTGCTGTTATTCTTCATTCTTGTCCCTCGTATATTTTAAGGTATCATGTGAAAACATCTGTATCCTGGGAAAAGGAAGTAATGCAAGAATTTACTATTCTTAACAGTTAACAATATTGTATTATCACAATGTCGAAGTTGCGTGCGTAAAAAAAAGATATCTTGCATTTTGACATTTTTTTTAAGGAAATAATTCTGGATTTTGCATCACAGGTGGGATCAGGGATGCACTGTCTAGTGTTATTGGTTAGTTATTTATGCAACAATATATCTATGTTTCCAGGTAGAACAAGCTCGGTCTTGGAAAGAAGTTTTATAAACTAATTTATACTCTCTATTGATCCTTCAAAAGAAAGAAAACAAAAAAATGTTTTTAACTTTTACCCATTTTTTGGGTTTCAATTTCTTATCAAACTCTTTTATACCAATAGCTTGATATCAAGAATTTTCATATTTGTGCCTTGCTTTCTTTTGCTACTAATTATTTTTTACCTTTTTTTTTTAATTTAATTTTATTTTTTTAGACTTATGGGTTTTTATTTTTCTTTTTGATTTTCTTTAGATAATATTATTTTATATGTGAAGCTCATAAGGTTAATAGAAAAAAATAACGGTAATTAGCTTATGGGTCTTATGGAGTTATTTTTAATAGTTTAAATAATCATAAAAAATAGAAAGAGTTTATTAATTCCTTTTACCAAAGGTGACCAATTCAAATTGGATTGTAATATTTATAGGTTGCATAGTTAACAGTTGTGATAATATGTGCATTGTATATATCTAATACCTCTTAGGTTGGGACTGCAATCCACCTAAGTTGTGTCAATTTGTTGCATTAATCCAATTATAAATTATGAAATTATAATTTAATTTAAATTTTATTATTTCATACTGTAACTTGGCTCAGTTGGGCATGATAGCCTTGCACTTTACAATATAAAAATCCAACAATTTGAAGGTAATGCCTAGACACAGTTGGTTCAGAAGCCCTTTATCTTCTGATTTTCGATGACCAGCCTACGTGTATGTGCCCATAACCCAGCCCAAATCCTCTGGATTTGTATTATACCATTGAATTATGATTTCTTCATGTTGATTAAAATATAAAAGATCATGTTTATTTTATTATAATCACTGAATTTGAAATAGATAATTATGATTTAAAAATTCATAATTTAGGTTATGATCATTTC
Organism: Aleurites moluccanus; assembly: GCA_948193065.1. Classification (NCBI taxonomy): domain Eukaryota; kingdom Viridiplantae; phylum Streptophyta; class Magnoliopsida; order Malpighiales; family Euphorbiaceae; genus Aleurites; species Aleurites moluccanus. Next base: position 52,900 of record CANXYC010467308.1, read on the forward strand.
ATATAATAATATCAGCTAACATTTTTTAAGGCTTTATAGCTATTAAATGTAACTATTAGTTACATTCACAAACTGAAAGAGAATACTCTCTTAGTTTTTCAATGAAATATCCGCTTAGTTTTTCTCAGTTTTATCAAATGAGTGTCATCTAACTATTATGTGGGTGTCTGGAAAGCTTCTTGACACTGCAGTTGATTTTTTGGTTCTCTATAGTTACATGGATTTGGTTAATTTTTTAGTGATAATTATTAGTTATTTGTTACTGAAAAATTATTTATAAAAATTTTAATTTTAACTTTTTTTGGAGTATTTTCTATTTATTTAAATAAAAAAATTAAATTATCATATTAAAAATAATATTTAAATAAAAAATAAATATTAATTTTTATCTTTAATGCTCATTAAATATATTAACAATAATTAATAATAATTTTATAAATATTTAACAACTACTAATTATTAATTATTAATTATTACGAATGGTTAAATCAAACATGTCTAAATGTGACTTTTAGTTACATTCATTACATGAAATGAAAAGTGAAAAAGACTTCTATTTTAATAAGATGGATAGATAGGATTAGAATTCTCTCGTGTTCATCCTAATATAACATATCATGTTAATACAATATTTACTATTAAATATAAAATAAATGAATGAAATTTGATGATTTAGAGATCTTAAAAAAAAGTTGATGAGTCTTTTCTGCTTGGGTTTGGCTTCTCAAATCTATAAGACTAATAAAAGAGCATCAAAGTATTAAGTCTAAATTTAGTAAAAAAAATTCAATATTCAAATTAATGACTTGATCCTTAGGATTTTCAACAAAGAAGATAATATATTTTGATAGAGAATATTTTAATGAGATAATGAGATGAGAAGTTATAAAATGAAAATGAGAATAACAATAAGTGAAAATATTTGTCTTATATCATGTGCGTCGATAAAAAGAGAGTTGGTTCGTATATAAGTACCTCCTTATTATTGGTACACAGAGGGCTTAGCCAAAATGGTGTTAATATGACTCTAAGACGTCCGACTCTTGCTATTAAGTAACCTACCTCATGTCAGGGTGGTATTATAACTTGATGTCAAGATAATGTGATTTGTCCTATTTTGAGATGATGTGATTTGTCCTATTTTGGTGTGTTATAGATAGATATGCTCTGAGTTTCAGTGTTGATTATCATGCATTGTGATATAATTAAGCATGTGAAGGGTTTCAGCTTGTTGTCTGGTGAAATTAATTGGAGTGTGAAGATTAAGAGTCTCACAAGCGAGTTTCGAATCAGTAAAGGAGCACCTTGCAAAACGTTTTTATAGAGTTGGTATGCTTTAAGTTTCAGTGTTGATTATTATGCACTATGATATAATTAAGCATGTGAAGGGTTTCAACTTGTTGTCTGGTGAAATTAATTGGAGTGTGAAGACTAAGGATCTCACAAGCAAATTTAGAATTAACGAATGAGCACCTTGCAAAACTCTTTTATAGAGATGGTCTCGTATTGGATGAGTATTGACTATTAAATAGTTTTCACGGTAAATCATTCTCAATGATTTATTTTATGATATTGTATTTAAAACTCAAAGACTATAAATAAATTTATTCCTCATCAAGATTTTTTATTATAATTACATACTCCCAAAAAATTTAAAATTTTAATTTAAAAAGACATTTTGTATTTAACATGTGAAAATTATATTAATATAATTTATCATTTAGGGTGAATATGAGCACATCTTAATCCGAATAGGTGATCCTTTGATGACTATGTACTTACATCTAATAGGATAACTTAAATAAATATAATATTATCTTTAACGACCATGACAATCCTAACACATTGCACGCCTCTACTTTATGTTAGGGGCCTTTTTTTTTAACGGTTTTTGTTTTCTAAAACAATTAAAAAAAATTCATTGCGTTACCAGAATCACATCTTTGAATTTGATATTAATAAAAGTAAAAATAAATTATAATAACACTATTAAAATTTATTATAATTAATTTCTTAATTTTATTATTTCAAATATTATCATTTTTAATTCTTAATATTTATTAATAGTTAATAATTTTATTTTTTTATTAAACTTTAATTCTTGACATTTTAATTTACATAATATTTTTATTTCTAAAATTTAAAAACATAACATACTTTATTTTTTGAGTTATTATATTACGAAATATATTTTTTATTAATTGAAATTTATTTAAAAGTTAAAAATGTGAATTTTAAAACAGTAAAAATTAAAGTGTTAACTATAATAAATGTCATGAGTATTATATTAATTTATCCTAAAAATAAAGATCATAAATAATTTATACAAGCACCACCATCATAAAATGAAGTTGCTACACCAAAAATTCAATTTTGAAGGACCAAACAAAACACTTCCATGTGGAGAGTCTACAGGCCAAAAAGAGTGTTTCTTTTTCTCATGTGTCATATTTTTATGCCCTAAAAATTTTTATAAAAAAAATTTTAAAAATTATAATTTAAAAATATTTGATATAATAAATTTAATAATATATTTTTTTTATTAAATAAAAATTAAATAAATATATTATAAATTTTATATGTTAAATTTAACGATTCAGATTTAATATATTTATTACTATTCATCCACATAAAAAAAAATTGCTAAAAGCTAGCTTGAAGTGAGTATTGGCATTTGGCAATAGGTATTTCAGATAACATACTCCTGATTTAAAATATCTGTAATTTTAAAGATTTTTTTTTTCAAAATATTTATTATTTTAGGATTTTAAAAACTATTTATTATTATTGTCTTTTTTATTTCTTCATTATTTGTATTTATTATTTTTATTTTTTACAATAAAATAAAATTAAAATTATTTTAATCTTTTTTCTTTAAAATTAAAATAATTTAATAATTTTTTTAAAATATTAAAATAAAAAAATTAATTTTATATTTATTATTAAAAAAATATATATTTATCATTAAATTATATATCAACGTATAATTTTCTTAATTAATATATCAAAATCTCAAATATAAAATATTTCGAAACGCATGAAATATCTTCTTACATTAAATACAATAACATATTCAAGACATGGCAATCGTAATACAAGTAAAATAAAAAAAGTGAAAAGTCGAGATCCGCAATCTTTCTCTGAAACCACAAAAGTATATAAAAGTATAAACTATTAAACAATCGGAATTAAGTTTGGTTTTCTTATCCCCTTCAAAAAAATTTGAAAAATAGACTGTTCAAATGGGATTTTTTTCATTCTTTATTAAAAAACTATAAAAAATATTATTCTTATTTTATTAAATATTCTTATGATAATTAATAATTCGTATAACGTATTCTCTTAAAATATTCATTAAAAATTAAAAATTTAAATAATTTTAAATAAATAAATTTAAAAATAAAATAAATAAGTAAAAAATAAAGATCATGATCTATCAATTGAAATGAAAGTGATTATAATAAAATAATTTTTTATTAATTTTTTTTTTCATCTAATTTATTTTTATATTAATTTATTTATATTTATTTAATATAATTATTCTATAATTATGTTTTGTTTGAAATAATTATTCTTAATAAGTATTTTAAATGTATTTATTAAAAAAATTATTTATAATATTATAAAATATATATTAGCATTATAATTCAAATTTAAGATGTACAAACCAAGAAAATATTATAAGAAGATAGCAAAATAATTAAAGACCAAAAAGATTGAAATTTGGAGAAGAGTGTTGTTTGTAAACCACATTTAGAGTTATTTCTTTACTTTAAATCTCTTATAGGTTTCAATCATCTGCTTTATTTTAAGTTTTATTAGTCAACTCATTTCACATGCATGTATTTGTAAATTTTTAATATTAAGTGCTAATATTACATTAATAATGACCCAAGTACAAAATTTTCATCAACTTTATAAATTTTTACCATGCCATACATATATACATATATATATAAAATTAACTACTCAAGTAACAAAAAATATGACAATTTACACTTATTGGCCAATTAGAAGTGTAATTATTTGGTACATGTATTGCACTAAAAGGTTAAAATAATTCCAAAACGGATCTAATGAATTAGGGTCCAATAAGTTATGATTTAGTTAAAAAAAAAAAGGGGGCTATCGATATTGAAATAAAAAAATAAAACATGAATAACTAATATATCAGCACTATGACTTTACGAAATGAAAAAAATTAAAAACTACCAAAATGAAAAATAATAAATTCTAAATCAAGTTTTAATAAGAATGAAAATCATATTAATGGGTTACAAGGTATAATTTATCAAATTTTAATATTGTTTAAGTACTTAATTGCACAAAATAATTTTTCAAGGACCATATTGCAAAACTTTATGAAATTTATGGTAAAACTTTCTCATGGCTAATGGCTAAGCTAAAACTTGAAGTGAGTTAGCTATGCCCATTAAACTCGCCAACTTTTTTTTATTTCAGGAGATATAATATATAAATGGAATATAGATATATATTATAAATTCTAAATATAAAATATAAATTCATAAATTTAAGAATTCAATATGATAGAAATAAATTCTAACAATTTTTGTTATTAGTATTAATCGAATATGAAATCTCTTGATCAATTATTATGATTCAGAACATTTAATTAAAAGGATATACCGAATAATTAAAACATAAAGCTATGAAAAATAGAATTTTTTAATTTTATTTATAAAATAAAATAAATCCACAAATATTATAAATTATATAAAAAAATCAAATTTAAAAAATGTCATCATATATTAATATACGATATGAAATTTGAGTTTGAAATCCTTAATTAGTTGAAAAATAAAGTTTTTTATTTTCTCTTAATTAGTTGGAAAATAAAGTTTTTTATTTTCTTTCTTTACAAAATTCTTTTATATATATCAAAATAAAAAATAAAATAGTTGTATTTTCTCTTGGATTCATATCATTATATAAATAATTTGGAAACAAACAAAACAACTAGCTTGATGAAGAGATGACTGGATTGGAACTAAATAATACCTTGTTGGTGGCGTGGTCTCCACTATGAACTGGAAAATATATATAATTATAATACTAATTGCAATTATAATTATAATTATATGATTACACATCAGAGGCAAGTGTCAAATTTTATTGGGGACAATATCTTATACGAATCCCCAACTGCCCAATTGCTCTCAATTCTTTTTGCCCTTTTTCTTATCAAAACAACTTTGATGTCTGAATTGACCTCAAGCAAAAGAAATCCATGTTTTTAAGGAGCAATATAACCATTTAATTTAGTGCTTATTTATTTTTATTTGTTTAAAAACCTTATAATTATAGCCCAAAACTTTAGTGGTGTCTAGTGGGATTCATTTTGATAATGGGCTCTATTTAATTCCCATCTTCCACTAATTATTGCAAACCCTAAAAAGAAAGAGTTGAATTTCATTTCTGATGCTATTCTCTCCTCCCCTATAACATATCAAATGAAATGAAAGCATATCATAAAGCATAAATACAATTTATATATATTATAATTGGTTAATTACTTTTAAGAAAAAAAAAGGTTATCTACAATTTAATTAAAATGTAAAAAACTATTAATTATGTTCCTTTCAATTTGAAACCCCCACTTTGGGAACCATATAATGGCATATATCACTAATTAAGATTCTTATATATATATATATATATATATATATATATATACACACACACACACTTGTTAATAGAAGAGTATTAGAGTATAGCCTTTAGACCCATATGCACCTTTTATTAAAAAGAAAAAAAAGAATAATAATTATTATGCTTTGCTTTATTTATGGGGTAGCATTTTAAGATCTTGTGAAGATATGATTAGATGATACTTTGCAATCTTAAGCACTAATTTGGGATAAATCAATTTCATATAAAAACCTTTAACACTAATCATAGAAAAATAAAATATATATTAAATGAACTTGTCGTGGACCTTACAGAACAATAAAGGGTAAAAAATAGAAAGAAGAAAGAAGAAATTCATCTAACATATATACCTAAATAAGCTTTGATTTTGATAACCCAATTATTTTTATTAATTACTATGTGGGTGTTTTGACAATCCAATTACTAAGATGAATTTATTAAAATGAATTTTAAAATAATTTATTCATAATAATTTAAAAAAATCACATTTGAATTAAAAAAAAATAAAAAATAAAATTTGAAATTAATTGCCAAATACTCAATCTATTAAAATCACGTTTTATTGTAGTACACTAGTAAAACGTAATATTTTAAGTGCTCCCAAACATCTCATATATTATATTTTTTTTATATACGTTAAAAATTAAAATAAAAATTTAAAAATTAATTTATAAGTTTTGGGTCAAAAATTCAGCATCCCAAAAAAATCAGTGTGTGAAAAATTATATATATATATGTGTGTGTGTGTGTTAATATTCTTTAATTTTGTGGCCTGTGATGGTCCATCTAATGGTCAACTTATTTCTAATTTGCCATTAGGGTTTTGGGAGGAATTTGTAAGGTTCTTTGATATAATTGATTTGGTAATTGGATATATTCTATCAACTAGAATTATAAAATATAACTAGATGGTCACATCAATAATATATAACTATAAATCTCTATCTAATCACTTGTTTTTTTTTAGGAAAAAAAAATAATTCTAATGTTAAGTAAGGTGTTGTTATCAGTGACATGATATCATTTATCAAGATATGGGTGGCCGGTCTATGCCATATGCCCGTTTTGATAAGTAGGATTTTTAAGGTTAATGGTAGCTACTATAGCTTGGTCACTGTTAAGTAATCAATTAGATAGGATTAGGCAGATGATTAAGTACCCTTTTTCTATAGCTTAATTATAAACTTGTTTAATGTTATATTAATCTCACTACATCAAATAATAATGTCATCAAGGGTTTTGGAAAGAAGCTTCAAGAAAGAGAAAGAAGCTTCAAGAAAGACTAATATTTTCATAATTTTTTTTTTTAAGTCAATCACTACCTATCTAACACACCTCATTTTTTACACCACCCAAAATACCATTTAAATAATAATAATATTTTCTTTTAATTGATATAGAAGGCCCTAATTAGTAATTAAGTAATCTATAATGAGAAGAAAGTAATTTACTTGCAGGATGTGGGCCAAAATACACAAATACATTCCTTAAAGGCTTAAACTAGTGAACAATCTTTCTTTTTGGCTTTTGCTCTAAATTCTTTTGAAACATGGAATTTGCTTGTTGATTGCAGTAATTGGATTCTCTAAACAGAAGCTACTGTTATTAAGATTTGAATATTTTATTTTTTAGATTAAAATAATGATTTGAATAAAAAATCATTTTTATATTAAAATAATAATTTTTATTTTAAAGTAGTAAACTATTTTTATTATTTATTTTAAAAAAATAAAAAATTAACAATTTAAGAATACAAGAACACAAACCCAAACAATTAAATTAGATATGATATCCACCAACAATTCTTGATCAACCTCAGTTCATGCATCTTAGAAAAGCACAGAGACTGAATTCGCCCTTAACCCAAATAATAATTAAGATTTAGATATTCCAATTGGAACCAAATATATCAAACCTAAGCAATAATCATAATTGAGCCCTTTTATCCAACACAGGAAACATGATAGAATGGTCCATCTGCCAAGTGGTTGAGGCACCATTTTCAAATACCCTTAGCCTTAGGCTTTGGCAATATCATGACTTTAAGATGAGGATTTAAGATTAAGATCTATACATAAAAACCTAATGATATTGAAGCCAGCTAAGGCACATCACAGACCAAAAGGTACAGTGACAAGTACTAATTGTTTAAGGCTACCCTAATGCCAAAGCCCAGAATGTCCATTTTTGCAAAGAACCAACTTTAAAAATTGGGTCCACTTCCCACGTGCAAGCTACTATCAGGTACCATCCCAACCCCATTTCTTCACATGCAGTCCTCTTTCTCCCCACATATCTTGTGTTCGGTCTTAAGGCTAAAGAGCTTTTGGTAAACTGTGTTTATTTTATTTAGAGTTTAGAATATTAAGGTTTGAGAATTCTATATTTTTTTTTAAATTATGATTGATAAGAAGTAATTAAAAAATTAAAGAAAATATCAAAACGCAATTTTGTCAAGCAATTCCAAACTCAATCCCAAACACAGTTTTAGATGATTTAGCACATGCCTCTTATCTCTACCAATCTTCCTTATTTATAAAATTTAACCCTTTTAAGCATGTTTTGTCTACTAATTTTCTTTTTGACAAATTATACCCTTATAGTTTATAGTACTAGTTTTGGGCACACCCACTTTATAAATCAAGAGGGTTCCAATCCTGTCCATGACTTGCATGGTGGATGAAATTAATGGCTTTGTTGCTATTTATAATGATTTTCCCCACTAAGGAAATAGGGGAGAAAAATCATAATGTTCATGTTATAATTAAAATATATAACATATTATTAATAGAGGATGTTATTAGTATTTTAATTTTACTTTTTATGTTACCAGGAAAAATTAATTAATTAATTTCTATATTATTAATGATAATAAACACTCATTAATTAATATTTAGTTATTGAAATACTAACTAATAGTTAATCTTTAAGATAATAATTAATTATAACTATGTAATTATAGTACAGAGTAGATATTTAATTATTGAACGATTAGTTGAGTGCATTTCAAAATAACCAATTATATTTGACTCTTTCATTGTTGATTGTTGGTTACTAACTTTTAATCACAACAAGTAATGCTAATTGACTCTCCACCCACTGTTTGATATAATAATTTAAAAATTTTATTTTTAAATAATAATTAAAATTTAATATAATTATACATTTTATAAATTAAATTCGTAATAATAAAATAAATATAAAACATAAAAATTTAAATAAATTTTATCAAACTCATTTCCGTAAGTTAAACTAAAGTAAAATACTTAATCATATATAGTTTGGGAGACCAAATGAAACTGCTTATAATGATGTTGTGCAGCCAATCAATCCAAATCATAAAATGGTGTTATAAATATATTATTAGAGAAAATCAGAGTTGTAATTGTAAATATGCTGATAAAGAAAGATAAAATATAATATAAATAATTTTATATATTTTCGGTCATTTAAATATATTTACGTCTACATCGCTCGAAAATATAATTCATTTATATCATTATATTATAATTTTTAAATGAATAAAATTATAAATTTTATATAATTTCATCATTTATTACAAAGTCATTTTATTCATATATTTTATTGCATATTAACTATTCACTTAATTATTAGATAAAAATCAATAGCATATTTGGATAAAAGTTAAAGTATTTTTCCTATAATATTTTTATTATTTATTATTATTTTTAATCCGATAAAAATTATTATTAAAATAAAAATAATATTAAAATAAAAATTTAACTATATAAAAGAAATGACTTCTCGCGCAACTAAAAAATATCTTCTTTAAATTCTATTAAGATTTAAATCATAATCCTAACATATATTCATAAATTAAACATGAATATAAAATATATTATATTGATAATTTCTCATATAAATATTATAAATTAATTTGAGAGAGTGCATACGGTCAAACCCAAATTTTATTATATGTATAAAAAATGTAGGTTCGGCCAAACCCAGAAATCAAGTTTCAAGTCTTTAATTAATCTTTGATTATTTATTGTTACTTAGGCATCTTAATTAATAAATTAATATAATAAGGCATAGTCAGAGAAAGAGTTCTTAATTTGCACGGCAAATCAACCCATAAACAAATATTGCCTAAGTTGTTTATACATTAATTAATTAATTAAAGTTTGTTCCCAGAAAAAAAACTATAAACAATAAAGAACACTTGATCTATATATATTCCTAAACGAAACAAGAATATTAATTAATTAATAATATATAGTTTAGTTTTTAATTATACAGATCATTATGTCTAATGTAATATCTACAGTACACGTGATTTAGATTCTGAATCCAAATTAATTATATATACATAACCCTTTTCTCCTTTCATTAAAAATAAATAAAAGAAATATAGTATAAAATATCTGTTTAATTTTATGTTTCTTTTTTTTTCTTCTTCTTTTCTTACGGTGCATAATTATCTCTTTGACTTTAATAACGTATTTCATTGTCTTAAAAATTTAGTATACGAATTTAAAAAATAAATAAATAAATTATTATGAATTAAATTTTTTATCCTATAATGTAAAATTAGCTATTAAATTATTACTTCTAAATGAGAAGAGGTTATGGCTTTAGTCCATAATGCTTGTTGAATTAATCCATTTCCACGTTTTTTATATACTTATTCAAAAATATTTTTAATTGAGTTTAGACCAAAATCGAGATTTCATGAAATGATTTTACTTTTTTCCTTTTGCGAAAGAAAAAATATAACACAAAATCTAAAAATATGAATTGAATTAAGTTCAATCCTTTGTTAGTGATAAGGGCTAAGAACAGTGATAAAGGCTAAGAATGCTGAAGAATTGTGTGTTTTCTATTTTTATGAGGAAGAAAAGTTCTAGATTTTTTTTTTTTTTTCCTGTGTGGATGAACAAAGGGTAAATTTGATATTATAAAATTTCTACAAGATAAAAGGGTAGGAAAGTATTTTTGAGTAATTAAATTAATGAAATGAGTGTTAGAAACATTTTGTGGAGTACTAATACCGCTTCTAAAAGAATAATGGCTAAAATTAATAAATATTCATATATATATATATATATATATATTAAACATAAATATAAAATATATTATATTTAATAAATGTTATAAAATAAATATATAATTTTGACTTTGACTGATTAAGTAATTAACTAAATACTAAATAGAGCAAAATATTGTATGTGCAGTTGAATTAATTATAATTTTTAATATTAAAAATCAAAATTAAACTACATTTAATTAATAATTAATTTTAAAAATTAAACTAAAAGTTTTGAGTCAAAAATTTTTTTTTCACCCCAAGGTTTATAGTTCTAAATTTCACACCTCTCCATTAATTTTTGTATTATAAAACAAAAATTGATTCCCAATACAACTTATTTTATTATTATTATTATTATTTTAAATGAACATCAAAGTTCATGAATATATAGAGTTCTGAGACAAGCAATTAAAGAAATAGGAGCGGCATTAGGTTATTATTTTGTTATATTATAACATAGAGTTCTTGCATATCTAGGAATAAATACTATAGAGTTCTTGAAATGAATACAGTCAAATAAACTCTTTAATGTAGTCAGCTTTTGAAATAAATAAAGAAGGTGTTTTTGGTTTGTCGAGTTAATGGCTTTTATTTTAAGATTGTCCTGTTTGTCTGACTTTGTTCAAACCATTCTTAATTAATTTTTGTAGTCCAATCCTTGGTGTAAGTGTTCAAACAATTAATTAAGATTTTCAATGCTACATTATTTTAGTGGCTTTATATATAAATATATAGATGGAGCATAAGATTCTTGATCATCTGCAAAGAAGGTTTTTATCTTATACAAAAATTATTTGATTGTAAATTATAATATGATAAAAAATTATTAAATTGCATTTAAAGAAATGTAAATTTTGAAATGAAATAATAGTTCTAGAAAGCTTAAAACAGGATTAATTTGTACACGCCTAACCTTAAAAGAATAAACACACGCAAATGGAGAAACTTAATGCTCAAAACTGTTGAAATAAATAAGTGGATTATAAAAATAAATGTCAATATATAAATAAATAGATAATTTCATTATATTAATTTATTTAAATTTTTTAATTAAGATGATCTAATGAAAAATATTATTAAATAATATAAACTCTCTCCAAATTATTCAATTATCCTTCATTACCAAATTATTCAATTACTCCTCGTTACCAAATAAAGTCTAAGTATAAATTTTTTTTCATGAGAGTGAATTTCGGTCCTAATTTACTAAAATATAAAATTACTAATGGGTTGGTATCCCATTAAACTAATTGCCCATATTAAAATCAAATAATCAGTGGGATAATATCTCACCAAATTAACTATTTAGATTAAAATCAAAATCACTAGTGGGTTAATAACCTATCAAATTATCAGAATCAATTTAAATTGTCAAGTGACAACTGAATCAAGTTAGTAATCACTTAAGAGAGAGTGTTGAAATAAATAAAATCTCACATTAGTGGATTACAAAAATAAATACCAATATATAAATAAATAGAAAACTTTACTATATTAACTTGTTTAAACTTTTGTGATTATGGTGATCTAATAAAAAATATTTCAAAATAATTTATAATTTTTCTAAATTATTCAATTGCCCCTCGTTACTAAATAAAAATCAAAGATAAGCAAAAATCATACTATTACTGACTAAACAATAAATAAGGTGAGTATAGTGAATTTGTTTACTTGGTAAATCCCTTCATTTCACAGTTTGATCCTCTGATGTCCTACATTATTTTTTATATATTATATTACCTATAAAAAAAAAATATGGTGATTAAAGTATTTTAAAAAATAAGTGATGTAATATATAAATAAAATATGAAACACACAAGAAAACAGTGAATCTATAATATTTAATTTTATTGATATAATGAGTTTGATATTTATCTTATTGATTAGGGTTTAAGCTTTTTAAATTAAAATTCACAAATTAATTTTTAAAAATATAGACTAAGGATGATAGCCACTCTCTTAACTCAGGAAAAAAAATATTATGATAATGCACAATGTGGGTATAATCCCAAATTAGAAGTAAAAATTATATTCATTATCTTTTACAATGAATATAGAAGAAAAATATTAGTTAGAAAAGCTAATTTGTTAATACTTAAAAAAAATAAAAATAAAAATAAAAAAATTATAGTATTAATTAGAAAGAAAAGTATCATCCATATATTTAAAAGAAACAAGAAATAAAAAAAAAAATTCAATTAAAAGTTGGATTTGTAGCTGATTAAAATTCTAAAGTTGCAATTTAAAACAAAATAAAAGAAAAGCCAACGAGTATGATGTAAATGGCAAGAGATAAAAAGAATTGCTCAGTAATTATATACGTACTATAATTATATTAATTTTTTAAAAAGGATTTACAATACATCTTGAATTTATTTTATAAATATTGTCAAACAAATGTCATATAATAAAATAAAAAATAATTTTCATTTAACTAATTGATCACTTATTGAAAAGAGAATTACTAAATAATTTGATATAAATTCAATAACAGATAAAAAAATAAAGACATATATATAATTTAATTTTTTTTTAACTTTATTGCATCATATACACAAATTATCTTAATTTTATTTTATTATTTTAATTGAAAATATATGAACAAATTTAATTATTTTAAGTCATTAAATATGTTTATATATCTTTAATATATAAAAGATATTTTATCACATGGTATAAATAATAATATTTTGATTAATTATTTTATAGTAATATTTTATTGCCTCTGTAATAATATATATATTAGTACTATGTCTCTGATTGTTTTCTAGTAATTAATTACATACTAACTAATATTTGTCCTTACATTTTAAATAGTTCAGAGACTTTTTGACCCAATAATATGAAATATTTATGATCATCACCTAAAATCTGCCATTGTTTTATATCCAATTATTGAATTATTTTTAATTTTGGCAAATTTATCATATATTGTTTAGTAGTTGTAATATCATTCTTTGATTTAATGGTAATGAAATCGTCATGACGAAGAACGTGAAGAGCTTTACTTTTAGTTAAATTTATTTTAAAAAAAAATACAGAAATTGCGATAAAATGCATTATCATAAAAAAAAAAAATCTAAAAATGAAAAAAATCTCATAGGAGTTATGTGGATGTATGAAAAAACTTTGCAAATTCAAATATGAAGCCTATTAGTCTCAAATACCCTAAAATTTTCGGTGCTATTCAATTTTAACTTACCTTTTGAAAATAAATTATTAAATCTTAAACTTCTAAAATAGTTTATAATTGTAATCCTTGATTAAAATTGTCCATTTAATTTTTTTTTTCTCCTAATACATTTGATGTCGTTTAAGAATATAAAAAATATATTACTTTTTTGTTCCGAAATAAACGTTTTAAATATAAAATACAAGATTATTAAAATTTTTTTTTAATCTATTTTAATCTTTCTAATTCATTTATTATTTTAATTCATTAATTATTTTAATTTCACTTTACCTTTTTAATTCTCTCACATCTTATATCTCTTATTTAATTTTTATATTTTTCAAAATATTTTTAATAAGAACATTATTATAAACTTAAAATAAAATGTAGTTTAAATTAAAAAATAAAACAATTAAATTGAGACACTAAAATAAAATTTAGAAGTTTATTTTGAGACGAAATGAGTATTATTTAGTTTTTCATATTTAATTTAATTAACAAATATATTTTTAATTCTTGTCACTTGACATTGAGTAAAAAAAAAACTCAAAATAATAATTTTGACCAAAAGATATAATTATAAAAAATTTTAAAAATTTGAAATATTATTATTCATTTGTAAAAGATTTGTAAAATTATAAAAAATAAAAAATTCAAGGTATTTTAAGCGAATAACCCAAATATGAACGTCTAAGCTTGAAGTCTTTAATTCAAAGAGTACTGTTGAGTATAATGATAAGAATTTTCAAAGAATTATTGGGATAAATATGAATCCATTCACAAAGGGAATAGCCATTTTCAAAGTAATATTCAAACTTAAAAAATTTCATGTTCTTGCATTTCAAACTTTCAAAATTGCATCAATTACGTCACTCCTTTAAAGGAAAATGGTGCATTCCATTAATAGTAATTACTTTTAAAAAAAGGAATAACAATTTTCCAATTAGTTATCCAATTTCAAACATAATCAATTTTTTCTACACATTAGAATATTATAAAAGACGATCATTTGCATTAGGACTTTAACTAGTAGAGACAATCACTCTATATAATTATATTAATTATTAGTTCAAGGACTATATAATTTCAAACTTTAAAATATTGTTGATTTTGCCTTCTTCTTTATAAATAATAATACATATAAATAATTGTTCAAAATAATTTAATATATAATTTATTATTTACAATAATTAAACTTCCTTACATCAAAAATACTTATTTATACTGATTATATATATATTTTTCTATTCAACTAATGATTATGAATAATTTAAAAAATATGTTCGATGTGAATCTAAAATAACAGCTTTATGATTTATTCTAAATTTCTTTTAGATTATGTTAATCTAATATGTTAATCTAATAAGTTCTCCTATATATTAGAATTAATAACAAATCAGCAACTACGTATGTAATATTAGATCTTTTGTTCTTCATTCAATTAATAATTGTATAATTTCTCTAAATTTTAAATTTTAAATTTTATTTTTAGCATTAATTTTATTTATAAAATTCAAATAATGACGTTTTTTAATCTAACAATTTAAAAAATTTTCAATGCCCAAAGTTCTTGATTCAAAGTCATTTGGCCGCCATTGATTTCTCCTTACTCAAACTTTACTAGAAAAATATCATCAAGGGTCAATTTTTCCCACAAATGCAAGAATAGTATTCTTTCAAGTTTCAAATTTGTTGTTTTCAAAACTCAACTTAAATATGCATGACATTGTGCACTTATGTGAAATTAACAAAATTCTTTAACTAAAAAAAAAAAATTATAAGTTACTAAAATTTTGTGAATGCTTCCGTACGTGATGAATAAGATTTGTTTGAAAATTATTCATGTAAAAAATAAAGAATTATTAAGAATGGTGGGTGGGTGTTCCCTACTTGTTATTCCCAACCTTAACTTGCATGCAAGGTAAATAGATCTATTTCTTTTTTATAAATTTTGAGTTATTACAATTAATTATTTTTAATTACTTTTATTAAGATAAAAAAAAAAATAAAACTTTAGCTGTCCAAGGAGAGAAGGAGATAAGAAATCTACTCTAAAAATTATAAAAATTTTCATACACTTTTAAAATAAAGTTAAACAAAATAAGCTTAAAATTAAATGGAGATGAAAACTTTTTCCGATCAAGTTTGGAATAAAAATTAAATTTATTATATTTTTAATTTCTAAGAATGGTATAAAATTTTAAAATAATAAAATAATTTTATTTTAATTTAATGAAAAACTTGTATTTTATTCAAAATATAATGAAAATTTTTTATTTCACTAGAATTATCGTAAAAATGATGGATTTAGGTCTCTGTCTCGCTCCAATTATGTTTAAATATTTTTTTATATATATATTTATATGGACTTTAATAATGATGATATAATAAATGTATTACTAATTCCATGATAATAATATTTTTATTTGATATTAAAAAGTGACACTAAAAATCCAGTCCTGTCCAATTATCAATTCCAGATAAAAATTTCACCACTAAAATACTGACACAACAACCTAAACATGTTAGGGGAAAGGAGTTCAATCATTAGTTTTTGGGATAAAAAACAATTGAGAATCGTGTGGACATAAAGAAAGAGCCTGTATCTGACAAAACAAAAGAGATAAGCCGAGAGAGTCCGTGAAATATCACCAGCTCTAGACTTGCTCCAAAATGGATTATTGGGTACTTCCAACTCCAACCCCCGTGAATCTAATGTTTGAACCTAAAGTTTTCAAACTCGATTCAGACCTTTGAATCGGTTGTGACAAATTAATATTGAACTAAAAATAATTAAATTAATGTTATATAATATTTTTAATGTATAAAATAAGATCTTATCAGCAATTTAATAGAGTAATTTGAAATAAATAATATATAAACATAATTTTAGAATTTAAAATAATAATAGAATAAAAAGATAATCTGTATTTTAAAAATAATAAATTTCCTATGTAAACAAAAATAAAAGAAATTTAATGTTTTAGCGTTAAAAAAGCTTAAATTTATTTAAAATTTATTATTAATTTATTTTAAAAAATTAAATTTATTTTATCATATATTTAAATTTTATTGTTTATTTATTTTTTAAAAATATTAATTTTTTTGTTTTAATAATAAAAATATTTTGAGGAAAATATTGTTAACAACTGTGATTAGGTTTGAATAATTATGAGCTTAGTATCTATTTAAGAGAGATCATGGGTATGAAGCTTATTGGTAGCAAATGAATATTTTTTTTAAAATTGAAAATCAATTTATCTGATAACTAATTTATCAGCTATTCAGTTGATTCATATGGTCTAAATTTATTTATTATATATTTTATTAATATAATTAAACTGAATTAAAAACAAGATGGATTCCTAATTAATGTGATTTGAATAATCAATCCGGTCTGATTATATGATAACAATGGTTCAAATATCACTCTATGCATATAATGCTTTATTTATCTCTTTTGTCTTCTTTTGAGTGATGATGATTATAAGTTAATAACACTCGTTTCATCATCTCAAATTTGAGTTTTTCATTGATTATTATTATTATTATTAATTTAATAAAAATTAATTTGAATAAAAAAAAATATAGTCAGTAAATAATATTTTTTTATTCATTTAACTTCTGATCAATAAAATAAAATATAATTTAAATAAAATAAGTATAATAGCGTGGATACATTGCTAGTTTCTAAATTAATGTGTTAGGTGCAACACACATAATATCCCATGTAAGACTACACAGTTCTTTACCTGCCAAAAAGTTAAAGTCCACATTGATTTTTCTTTTTTTTCCACCTTTACTTTTCTTTTTCCTTTTTTTCTCAATTTTTTTTTTCAAGCAAGAAAATCTTCACTATATCATATGATAAAGTAAAGTTCAACTTGTACATTCTTATGTGCATTAAAAGAATTTATTATGTAAAGAACAAAATTGTTTTAAATAAATTTAATAACAAGATTTTGTAATAGATTAATGAAAACCAAAGAAATAAATTATAATGAGGTAAATTTGATTTTATTTATATAATTTACTTTTCACAATCAAATAATGTCATGATTAACGTTTATATCATATTAATTCAATGTAATAAATTAATTTTAATAAAATTAATTAAAAGATTCATTAGAAAATGATTCATCCATTAAATTAATAATTTAATAGTTATGGGTTTCCTTGATTCTATAACAATAAAGAGGTTAAACATTTATTTATTTATTTTTTATAAAAAGAAAAAAAACATATTAGATTATATCAAACAACTCTTTAAATAAGTTACTCGCAAATATCATGAATAAGCAATTTTAAAATTTCGCAAGGAATATCAAAATAATGCTGACTCAAAATTAAATTTAAACTTCAGTTGAGTAAATCAATATATATTCTAATTCACTTTTTTATAAATATAATTAATCTGAACTCTTTATTGTTTTGTCAAGAGATGCTTAATATTTTTGACCAATGCAGTAGAATAATTAATTAAGACCTTTTTGTTTACAATTTCAATTACAGTAGCATTATCACATTCTACTATAACATCTCTAATTCCTTTGCTCCATGTATGAGACAAGCCAATAACCACTCCCCACAATTCTACCATTACAATCGAACAGGAGCCCAAGTTCACTGCAAAACCTCCCATCTTATCCCCAGTATAGGAACGAATGAGGCGTCTAGTAGAAGTCAAGCCTGTTACACCCCCTTAAAGATCCATCTGTATTGATCTTGCATCTCCCAACCTGTGGTGAACTCCAACCAATCCAGGCAGCGTTCCTTATTCCAGTGCCTCTATTTATAGAAACCTCCAAAGTTTATGTCTGCTGTGCTTTTTCAACAAAATGTCTAACAATCTGAATTGGATCATGGTGAAGGAAAAAATTAGGATCAAACAATCTTTTGTAATTTAGGACTTATTTAATTTAATTGTAGTACTTAATTGTTAATAGTTGTTACTGATAATTAATAATTATTATCAATAATTGTTAGTTGATAAATATTAATTATTTAGTAAAATTGTAGTAATTGTTGCTATTAAAATGTAAAATAATTATAATAGCATATATATATTTAAAAAAAAAAAAGTTAACTCCGGGTCGTCCGGAACACTTTCCGTCTGGTCTTTTAAGAGAATGTGTAGTTGACAAAATTTTTTGAATTTGAACCAAAACGGTTCCAACCGATTCAAAACCGTCGAATTAAAAAGTCTTAAAATTGGTTCCACACAGGTTCATAAAAATGGTTGGACCGACCTGGCTGATTTAGGTTTGGTTCTAATTTAAAAACCAACTGTACTCCGGTCTAACTGGAAGATTGTATTTGTACAGTTATGACCTTAAAAACCGGGACCAGTACAGTAAAACAAAAGAAGTAATAGTCTTGGGCATGACTCTGCCTTTACTACACTTCCCTCTTTTTTCATTGGCTTGTTTTGTCTTTATATCTTTCTTTCTTTCCCTGTTTAGAGATAGTTTGGATAAGGAGTTAAACGTTATAAGCTGCGTTTTAGAAGAAAGTTAATAAATTTTATAATTTTTAAAGTGTTTAGGTAAAGAAAGAAAATTATATTATTTTTAAAATTTAACGCAAATTTTAAAAGCTGGGGGAGAAGTTTTATGATAAATGCTCGTTTTTAATAAAACTGATTATTATAACAAAACGCTTATTTTTATCCAAACATCCCCTAAATATTAGGTGTTATTTAGTTGTGAGAAACAAAAGTTATTTTTTAGAAAATTATTAAAAAAATAGATAATTGGGATTTAATATTTAATTATTAAAATTTTTTAAATAAAAAATTAAAAAATAATTTTAATATTGTTTTTAAATTAAATTAAATTATAGAAAATTATTTTATAATATTTTCATTCTTTTTTAAAATAATATTTATAAAAAATAATAATTATATATTTGAAAAAAAATATTTAAAATAAAAATAAAAATAAAGAAATAGAAAAAACTTTAAATCGAAAGGAATCTTATCATATTTTTTTATTTTTTTATTTTTAATTTGAAAAATAAAAATATAAAAAATTAAGAAATAAAAATGAAAATTAAAAAAAATAAAAAATATTTTATAAATTTTTCTAAATATTTTTTGAAGACTTGTTAAGAATAATTATTTAAAATAAAATATAATTATAAAATAAGTGAAAAAAATATAAATAAATTAATATAAAAATAAATTAAATAAAAAAATTAAATAAAATTAAATTTTATTATATAGCAATAGATATGATAAGTTATAATCACCATTTTTATTTATTTATTTTATTTTTAAATTTATTTATTTAGTATTATATATTTTTTAATTTTTTATTTGAAAAATTATATATATATATATATATATGCATATGTTTATTAATAACATCCACCTGAATTTACAACCATTGATTATCCTTTTCATCACGAATCTTTATGTAATCTTCAATCCAACGGTGAAAGAATAAACGTGAATCAACTCCTTATCAAAATCATATATTTCACGTGTTACCATTTTCTTGCGTTTCCTTTTTTCAGGCATCTTTTTCTCCCCCTTATCCCTCTATCTCTGAACACAAATAACTGAATAATTTAAAATAATTAAATATTAAAAAAAATTAATTTTAAATATTTAATGGTTTTATCAAATATCACTAGTCTGATTATTAAGAAAATTTGCTTCTCTTTTTGTAGATATCTTTAGATTGATTGAGTAAATTCTTTTTTATTTACAGATTTTTAAAATAATTTATTTTTATTAAATTAAAAAATTTAATTAAAAGATAAATTTGATATAAAAAATATTTGGATAGAAATTCTATTTTAAAAATAAAATTTAAAAAAAGTGATTTAAAAAAAATCATATTTATTTTTTTTAATTTTAAAATAATATTTTAAATTATTCATATAAATATTTAAAAAATTATTTAATATCTTTTAAATTTTAAAATATTATTACACACCAATTTTAAATCACCCCATAATGTGCAAACCTAGCACTAGATACAACCTTACAACTAAACCAAATAAATAAGTACAATAAATATTATTTATAACTTTATTATTATTATTATTGTTGCTGATATTATTATTCACTCATTTGACCGGAACTCCACTTTCCTCCTCTCTATATAACTCTGTCAATCCCCTCCTCTCTCCTCATCCTTATTCTTTGCTTCAATTTCTCTCTACCTGCAATTTTCTCTCTTAATATTTTTCTCACTATAATGGCGGAGACACCATTGAAGCGCCAAAGAGAAGAAGAAATTGAAATTGAAGAAGAAACCAAAAGGCAAAAGTCATTAAACCACCTACTCTCTCTTCTTGAACAAGAAGAAGAAGAGCCTAATCAAGATCTATCTTCTCTAATAACTACCCTTCAACAAGAACTCTCTTCTGAATATTCTAGTGCTCTTTCTTCTCCGACCACCATAACAACTGAACAAGAAATTGAAAATCCGACTACCGTAACCACCTCCATAGAAGACTATCCATCTTCCTCTTCTTCTTCTTCTTCTTCTTCTTCTTCTAATTTCTTGAAGGAAGATGAAGACGACGATAAAGAAAGAGTCATAAGGCATCTTCTTGAAGCATCTGATGATGAACTTGGTATTCCAAACAGAGAATTTGTTAGTAGTGGGGAAGAAGT
This sequence comes from Aleurites moluccanus, assembly GCA_948193065.1. Taxonomy (NCBI): domain Eukaryota; kingdom Viridiplantae; phylum Streptophyta; class Magnoliopsida; order Malpighiales; family Euphorbiaceae; genus Aleurites; species Aleurites moluccanus. The sequence continues at coordinate 74,419 of CANXYC010467308.1, forward strand.
TGGGTTTGTTAGTAATGGAAATGGGTTTAATGGAGTAGATGGGTTTTCTCTTGGTGATGGGTTATGGGAGATTGAAGATGCTAACGCTAATTACTATACTTTGTTGCAATCTGAACTATTCAGCTAGTTAATAGCGATCTGAAAATAAAGGGGGTGAGGGGGGCGTGTAGAAAGACAAGAAATGAAAAATTAGTGGGTTCAAAACTAGAAAAAGAGTGGGAGAAAAATATAAAATGGAAACTATTTTTGGGTTTCATTTTAGTCCCTCTTTTTTTTAGTTTTTAATTATTTTGTAAAAATATCTAAGTCCCTCCTTTCCATTTTTTTTTTTTTTTGTAAGGACTAGTTAAAGATTAAAAATGTAGAACTAGAAAAATATTCTTTTAAAAAAAAAAAAAAAAAATCTTTCTTATATTCCATTTCATTGGTATTGACATGAACTGATGGACAATAAACTTATCTTAACAACGAGGACATGGCAGAGGGTATATTGGACAGAAAATATTATTCCATTTCCATAAGAAAAAGGACATCATTAACCTATATAATAAAAATGTTATTTTCAACCTCCGATTGTTATCTCAATTCACTGAGTTCATCTTAAACATCAAAACTAATCTGATAAAATCTTTACAATTACAAGCCTTAAGCGCCAGTAGGATAGAACTCTTCCCAAAATTAAAAATCCCCTTTGCTATTCATGTGATTTATGTAGATATGTTTATGGGTCATGCATGAATTTAAAAGATTTTTAATTTTTATCCGTTCAATCCCTTTTTTTTTTATAAATTGAGATTTACGTTCTAACGGTCTAATTTATAAATAGATCTAAATTGAATTTCAAATTGAAAAATATAAAATAACTTAAAAATATTTAAAGTGAATAGATTTTGGATGGATTTTATATAAAATAACTTTAAAATATTTTAAGTGAGTAGATTTTGGATGAATTTTATATATAATAGATTTTAATATTCATGTTAATATTTTTGCGGATGTATAGATTTTAAAATATGTCAAACTTTTATACTCTTAACATATTAAATTCTAGGATTTACGTTGAAATATAGTAGTTATATTAAAATTCACAAACAAACAGTATTTTTTCTTTTATTTTTTTAAAGATCTTTTGAGTTAGTGTCGATCTTCTCTTTTGATGAGCTGTGATTTCTTTATCTTTTTTCTTATTTTTTTTTCAATAAATTTAAATTTTTTAGGTATGTTAATTGGTATCTTTTTTTTTACATGGATTTATTGTTATTCGTTTTATTTTTAATTTTTTTTTGAATTTTCTTTTATAAAATTTATTAATTTTTCTTGTATATAAGTTTTTTTAATAGAAATATCTTATTCTCTTAAACAATTAAATTTGTTTAAAAATATAAATATCAATTTATATATAACTTAATTGTCATCCATTCAATAGAATGTGCTCCCTGTGAGTTGTCAATTTCAAATACTCTACCAATACAATTTAAAAATATTAAAAAAGTATTAAACCATTTTATTTTGATGATTCTTGATGTGTACTTTTATATTTTTATTTAAAATTATTGCATATTCATTTTAACATATCAACTGAAAATTCATAATATTCTTTAAAAAAAATTTCATGAACTCCAACACATGTAATGAATGAGTGTTGAAATTATATTGTATAAAATTTAATTAATTTGTATTAATGAGTGTATTGAAATTCGTTTTATAAAATTAATTAGCATATACTAATTGATAACTATTAGATCTCATTTTTCATAAAATTAATTAATTAATTTATATCATATTTAATATTATTTTTTAGTTTTAAATTGAGAGATCCAACCCCAACAAAAACAGAAAAATATAACTAGAAAATTGGTACATTTTAAAGTGTAGACAAAACCCAAAAGAGACAAGAATGAGACCTGGTTGCTTGATCTAACTAGTTTGCACAGCTGAAAAGTAGGTTTGTTGCCCTCCCTACCCTATCGGTTAGTATTTGAATAATGGAAAATTTTTGAATCACATCATTATCATAGACTGGATGAATTATTCCATTTCATATAGACAAGCAAGAGAGAGAATAAGCAACAGATCAAAAACTAATTCTGGATCAACCATCTAACTAATTATTGGGCTTACTTAAATATCTATAACTAACTCATAGCAGCCATTTCAGCATAACTGTTAGCTTGGCCTATTATGTATGTGCATCTTGTTTAACAGCAAGTTGAATTGTGCAGGATGCAATGTCTTGGTAAAAGTATCTGTCAGCTGATCTTAAGTTTTTAAGAACACTAGTTTCACTAACCCAGCAAACATATTTTCTCTAATAAAATGACAGTCTAATTCAATGTATTTTGTTACAAGATCTTTTAAAATATGAAGTGCAGACATATTATTATCACAATGTAAGAGGATCTGTCTGTCATATTTAAACTTAAAAACTTCAAGCAAATATAAAAGCCACATTACTTATGAAATTGTTGTCGCTATATTACAAGAACTACACTAACAAAAATAAGCAGGAAAACAATAAATAAAGGAAAACCATAGGGAAAGACACAAATGGAGGAGGAGGTGCCGCCGACCAAGTCTTGGCCAGCAGCAGTTATGGAACTACACAGAATAAAAGAAAAGTTACATTTCAAAGAGGATCCATTATTAGTGGCGCTATATGTTCTAAAAAAAAATTTATTAATTTATTTTATTGATATTTTCTCTATTTATAAATAATTATGCATTTTTTTCAAAAATGTCTAATTTTTTATTTTGTTTTTAAGTATTTTTTTAAAATACTCAAAATTAATTACGTTATTTTAAAATAATTAATATTATAATTAGTGGTGTAATAAGTATAAAATAATAATGTTGATGTTTTATCCAGTAGTAAAGTGAAATTATTTTAAATATAAATTATAGAATTCGAATAACAGCCTTTCAATGCTAAAAATTATAAAATAATAAAATATAAATTCTTATTCTTTATGTCAAAATAAAAGAAACCACACGGCCAATGATGGAAGGAGGGGACCAAGAGGGGCAATGACCCTTCCTAACCTCCAAATTTAGTATATTTTTATAAAAAATTGGCAATATATTGAATATGACACATTATTTTAAGTAAAAAAAATTCATAAATATATATAAGTTGTCTAATTATATACGATATAAAAAATTTAGTCTTCTTTAAAAAAAAATTTCAGACGCTATCACGACAGAGATCTATCATAACATATACATCTAAAAAAAAAAAATTATTAATATATAAAAAAAATTTCATATGATCCATTTAAATTTATTTTTTATATAACATTTTTTTCGATATATCTAAATTTAATTTTTATACAAAAAAAAATTCTTTAATCCAATCTAAAATTAATCTTCTTATTTCATTCTTAAATGCCATCACTGTACATAGCATCACTCAATAAATATATTGAATTTGTTTTATCTTCTACTTATTTTTTATTTAGCATTAGCTTTTATTAATATATCAATTAGTTGAGCACAACTCTAAAATCTTAAACATTTTACGTCTCAAATGAAGAGTGTTTTTCGCTGTTGGCGTCAACAGCACGCGGGTCGGCTTTTCTTGAATGAAAACCAACGGTAACCGCCAAACAAGTCTTCACTTGAAAATGGATGACATTTTTGTGACGAATTTTTTTTATCCATTTTATTTGTATTTTTTCTTTTAATTTTTATTATTAGTAACATCAGGTTTTTAATAGTCCATTTATTAGCATTTGGTGGTAAAGACAAAAAAAATTAGTTTGCAAAGTAGGAGTATATTTTATTCCATGGTTGTGTTCAATTATTGCTTGTCAAATATTAATTGTAAACTATTTGTGAATGAAGAGTTTTTTTTAAATAATTGTGAATGAAGAGTTAAAACAATGAAAATTAAAAATATTAATTTTAAAATTAATTTGAAGTGAATTATTTCTCCCTTCCCCTTATTTTCTTTTCTATTTCCAAACAATAAAAAATAAAAAAGTTACAGAGATTAAGAGAGAAGCAAAGAAAAGGAGAATTATCACATTCTCTCTCTAGATCTCCAACTTTACCCATGACGACAGCTTCTCAAATTGTTTCTGTGATTGCTATTGTGTGAATGGACGAGATGGGACAACTGTGATACAGATGAGACGACGGGCAGGTAATGGATGTATAAGATTTGTAGATTGAAAAGAAAAATTGGTCATGTTGATGGTGGTGATGGTTCCTAGCCATGATTTTGTGAAATATAGGATTTAGAGTGAGGTAATAGAGATTTGGGTTTTATTTTGCGAAGATTGGATTGATTGCTTGCTGGGGTTGTCTATGAAAGTTTGGCAAGGGAATTAATAGTTATTTCTTATTAGTTTGTACATTTTGATTTGAAATTTGAAGGGTTGAATCTTGATTTGATTTTCGGAAAGAAAAAAAATGAAGAAGATGTTTTTTTTGCTAGTATAAATTTTAAAAAATATTCCTTCTTTTATTATTTTTTAATTTATTATTAAATAAATATATAAATATAAATATAAATTTATATTTATAAATAAATTAAAAATTCACGTGACATATGAATCAACATTAATAAATATTAAGTAATAATAACTTGGATGCCACATAGACATTCCAACAAAATTATCTTTGAAAAATGGTAAAAAAATATTATTGATGTGGTCAAATTATTATTCAGAGATTTTCATGTAATAAATTAAAATTTACGAATAATAATTTCTCTTTAAAATTGAGATAAATTTTTAATGAAATATTTTTTTTTTATTAACTAACTAAATAAAAGAAATAATATTTTTTATTATTTTATTTTCTATTTTCATCAAAATAAAAATAGCCTAAATATTAATCTTTTTAATATTTTAAGCTAATTTTTGAAATATGAATACTAAGAAGGTGGATAACAGAATAAAAAATGGTTATTGGTTAATAATTAATGATGGCGACGTTGCTTGAGACGCGATGTGATGGTGCAGTAAGGGAGGTACGGGACCCAGCAGGGCTTTTGGCGAACTTATAATAATAATGGAGGAGGAGGATAGACTTCACTATACTGAAACTAGGCGCAATTTTATGTGGGAATAACGGGGGTAAAAATTAAATTGACTAAATTAAATTAAATTAAAATTAATAATTTTATTATTTAATTTAATTTAAAAAATAAAATAAATTAAAAATTTAATTTAATTTATAAATTGAGTAATTTTTTAATTATAAATTAAATTAAATCGAAATTATATATATATATATATATATATATATATATA
>CANXYC010467420.1:0-15559 GCA_948193065.1 Aleurites moluccanus
CTGTCTCAGTTGCTCAAACTTGATTATGTTGCTCTCCCTCAGACCCTCTGTAAGGAACTCATCCAGCATCCTCTGTTTAAATTCAGCCCAAGACATTGGAGTATCACTGTGGATGTTTGCATCTATATGATCTGTGAACCAGGTAGCAGCATCTACCTCAAATGGTAGTCCAACCAACTCAATGATCCTGGCCTCAAAACAAGGCAATGTACGGACTACCCTATCCATCTTCTCTATAAAATCACTGGGATCCACTCCATATTCCCCTGAAAATATAGGTAGCTTGAATTTCATAAACTCTCCAATAGAGACTCCTCCCTCTGGAATAACCCTATGTACTCTGTCGCCCTGTACCACTGCTGGTCCCCTCTGAGCTGCTGGTGGCACTACCGGCTGTACCACTGGCTGTACTGGAGGTGGTGGTGGTGGTGGCTGTACCCCTGCAGGCTGTGCTGCAAACTGATCCCTGATAGTCTGTAAAATCTCCTGTCTCATATCCTGAATCTCCTGCCTCCAGGGTGCCTCACCCCTAAAATTAGACTCTGTATGCCTCTGAGACCTGGATGGCTCTGACTGAGATCCTAACATAGCTGATGCATTAGAAGCTGCCTCTGCCTCCTCACTGGACTCATGATACTCTTCCCTCTGAATAGGCCTAGCTCGCCTCTCAGCCATACTACCCCACTGTACAAATCAACACATAAAGAATATTTAAGTTAAAGGTACACGAAATTCCAAACAAAGAGGAAGACTTGTCATTTTGACGATATATGAATATCCTAGATTCCATGGTACTTCTATTACTATTAATATGCAAATACTATAGGTGATAAACCTTTAGCTCTGATACCATCTCCTTATACAAAGGAGATGCTGCCCAATTTTTCTTAGTTTGTTTAAGCTATTTTAAGCTTAATAGTGTTATGCATGCCATATAGTATAGTTTCATGGGTTCTTCGCGGTACTGGTAGCATAAGCATCACCCGTACCCTAGGACCGTCATGGCTTCCAAGTTGGGCTGTGACACTTTATCTTCTTCCTTGTCACCTTGAATTCTCTCCACCTCCTTTATCTTTAATCTTCCCTTCCTTATGCCATCTTTACTTCCTAATTACCTTTTTACTCTTATAATAGCTTGACTATTAATTTTTATGGAGGAATCCCACCATAATCTTGTTTAAGGAAAGGGTTTTGGTGAAGGAAAACTAGAAAACTCTTTATGGACTTTGATAGGTATGGTTCGGCCAACACAAGTTTGGTGTAGGATTTTCTTTTCCAACAACTTTAACTCTTATTACACTTATATATATATATATATATATATATATATATATATATAATTCAAGTATAAATAGAATAATATTTGATAAATAATTATAGAAAATTCTAGAACACTTGAGAAAATTTTGCTTAAAATTGGACAAGTGTTCACTTCAACTTTTAAAATAAAAAATCTATTCAATATTTTAACTATTATTCACACACTAAGCTGGCTCTCTTATGGATTTTGGGTTTGGTTTTGTTTTTTATTTCATTAATATACTTTACTAGGTGGAAAGTTAAAGATAAATATGAAAATTTTGCTTTCATCAATTTTTGACAAGTATAAAACTTTCTTATATTTCTTTATGGCATAAAATTAATAAAATCTTTGGCCATTTATCCTAGCATGGCCGACCTACTCATTGTAAAAATTAGGCTTATATTTTGATTTTTAACATATAAGAATGAAGACAAAATTAGTGGGTCCTATTTGCCTTTAATTTGGAAAATTTACTTTTCCATCCTAAACACTTTAATTTTTTGCACTTTCATCCTCTTTTCATTCTAACTATCTTTTAATTAACTCTTAATTATTATGAATCATCCAATACTGACTTTTATTTACTCTGTTTAATGTTTTATGATTGTTTTTACTTGATTACTCATTTTCTCTTGTTGATTTGATTAATTCTCATTAATTTCATTCACTTGATCCTGTCTAACATCAACCATTATATCTATTTTATCATATTTACTTAATTCATCAAATTTACTTATATTCTATTCTATCTTATATAACTATTTTCAGATTTTCGATTCATGTCATTGTCTATTTACTGCTTTCTAATACTCCTACTTATTGTCATTTAATTGGCTCCGTCTGGAATATTACAAAGAGGCACACAAAAAAAATTCTCATATAGCAGAGAAAATATGTCTGAGGTCATCTAGTAAACTGTCACGCCACCTGAATTATCTCATTGGTGATCTTAAGTCAATCACTTTTTCGCTAGTCAAAAGACTATGAAAACAATTACTTCATACAAGGAAAACAATTCTATATGAGATCTTGAAACCATCATAACAACAACAACTGAAAAATCAGAAATAAAATAGAAGTTAGGTGAAACATAAGCTTGAACTTTATTCCATATTTTTTCTTTCTTTCAATACAAAAAATCAGAGAGTCATGGAGTATTTCAAATATTTTCTCATTCCCTTTATTAATTCTAGTTTTTGATTGTCTTCCATGCCTCATTTTACTTCCTGACAAGTCCAGATCAATATCTCATTGAGTTAGAGCTCATTAGTTGTTAAGAAATTGGGAGCAACTTTATAGAGAAAAATTTGTTCGATCAATATGGTAGTTCACTACATAAAACTCTTTAGACTAATACAACCTCTAATTATTGTCGAGAGTCGTAAACCATATAATCTATTGATTAAACAAAAGTTTGTGGGTGAAATCATGCATCAAGTCTCCATCAATTGGACCAAAATCATCTCATATTTTGAAAAACTTTTTATTCCATGATTATTAAATATCCCTAATTATCAACTTCCAAAACACCAACCAAAAGACTCCACAAAAGCAAAAGCACTAGCCTCCATCTTTCATGAAACAGCCATTACTCTATCAAATAAATTACAGCATGCAATTATTCATTGTCGTCAATTTGCTACAGCCACTTCAACTATTTGTTTCGAGCATAATGCCCGCCATAAATTTGGAAACAACGTACGATAAGAAAATTACTCTCCAATTTCCTCTTTTCACCTTATTAAATTCCAAATTTTCCATTCGCTTGCACATGATAACAATAGTTTTCTTTTCTTTTCTTTTCTTTTTTTTATTTGAGGAACATGTTTTTTATTATCAAATATTTTTAAAAATAAAAAATATCTAAATAGCAATTTTTATGAAGTAAAAATCAAAAATAAAAATATCCTCTTTCTTTTATGTTTCATTTAATTTAACTGTTGAAACTGTTATCTAATAATTAATTGTTATAAGTGTTTAATAAAATTATTATTAAACTAACTGTTAATATGTTTAATGATCATTAAGAATAAATATTTATATTTATATTTTTTAAATATTATTTTTAAAGAAATTTAATCTTTTTATTTAAATAAATAAAAGCATTTTCATAAAAATTTTAAATTAAAATTTTTGTAAATAACAATTATTTGATTATCTATTAGTTAACAACTGTTAATAATCAAACGAATATGATTTAGTTAACAGCTGTTAATAGCGATAAATGTATATTTTTCTGAATAATAGGTTATAAATTGATTCCTCCTTCCCAATACTCATATATATATTATCAAATATTTTAAAAAATAAAAAAATATATATATAAATAATAATTTTTATGAAGTAAAAAATCAAAAATAAAAATATTTTCTCTCTCTTAGATTTTATTTGGTTTAACTGTTCGTAGCAGCAGTCTCTGATAATTGGTGGCTGTTACTTAATAGCTAATTGTTACAAGTGTTTGGTAAAATTATTATTAAGCTAGGTATTAATATGTTTAATAATTATTAAGAATAAATATTTATATTTATATTTTTTTAAAATATTATTTTTAAAAAATAATTTAATATTTTTATTTAAATAATTATCAGTATTTTCATAAAAATTTTAAATTAAAATTTTTATAAATAACAAGTATTTAATTATCTATCAGCTAACAACTGTTAATAATCAAACGATATGATTTAACGGTTGGAAATAAAAAAAAATAAACAAATACATTGCAAAATTTTGCCAAGCACTCACTTAGTGCGTAAATCTTCTTTTATTTACTACAGTAAAAAATGAAAATTGTACTTAAATCTTTTATTATTTTTATAATCATAGTTTTAAAAAATAAAAATAAAAATAAAAATTTTATAAATTAAAGATAATAATAATAAAAGATAAAAATAAATAAAATTTTAACTTTTATTTTATTATGATAATTATTAACTAAATAAAAAAATAAAAGAAAATACAAAAGTGTTAGACATAAAATAAAAATACCAATATCGTTATCCTAAACATAAGAATTTTTTTAAAATTCATTTAAAATTTTTATTTTTATATTTAATATCAATAAGAATATTTATTTTATATAATAGATATATTTTTATGAAATTTAATTTAACTAAAATAAATAGTACCATTTATAAATAAATTTAATTATTTATATTAAAAAAATAAACATTTCATTCAAAGGACACTTGTATTTTTAATCAGTTTATGTCCAATATAAATTTAAATAAAAAATCACATACTTCTAAAAATAATTTCTTTATCAGTTAACTACAAATTATTAATTTAAATAATATTTTTTTATAAATTTAACTCTTCGGGTCTTTCCGGTAACTCAATCTCTAAATGTTTTTTTAAACGAGTAAACTTGCTCTTTAAACACGCTTAAAATAGAATTGTAAAGACAGACAAAATTGACTCAACATACATGACGCATTCATCGCAGCACACAAATCCAAAAGATTCCTGCAACAGTTACTTTTTTAATATATGTAGGATCACATCTTCTTTTAGGGTTAATTTTTCCTCAATATTTATTGTGTTAATTATAAAAATAAGTATTAATGATGGAATTTAATTATGGTTTGAAAATTAAAATAAAAAATAAACACGTATGAAAATTTTGATTTGGCCTTAACCCCTCCCCATATTTTGATTTATATTCTAATCGGGACCCAATGAATTAGTAAAAAAGGTTATTTTAATCGGAAATCAATTAAAATCATTAAAAATTAAATTTTAAAATTGATCGAAACTGACTTAAGGTTGTCAAGTTTAATTTCAAGTTTTCTCCATAAAGAAATTAAACAAGCTGAATTATAGTGAACTTATATAAAACTTGCTTGTTTTATACATACATATATAAGATTTTATTTTACATTGAATTTTCAAATATTTTCAAAATTTTATTTTATTTTTATAAATATATTTAAAAATTTATAAAATATTCATTTTAAATCTAAAAATTATAAATAAATTATCAATATAATTCTTATAAAACATATTTCATTTTGTTATATTAAAACTTAAGAAATAATTTATTTTCAATTTAATATAAATTATTTAAATATAAATTTATTTTTTAAAATTCTTAAAAATTATTATTTAGTTACTAAATTATAAAAATTATTATTCTCACATATAATTTCATCAAATATAAACTTTAATTTAACTAAAGTGTATTTACTATGGGGAGAGATAAAAATATTTTATAAAATTAATTAAATTAACATGTCAAAATATATTATATTTTATAAAAATTTTATTGATCATTTATTTATATTTTTTAAATTTAAAATGAGCATTTTATAAATTTTTAAAAAATTTAATTATATTTATAAAAATTAAAATAAAAAAAGGGAAAATAATGAAGAAGTTGTGAAATCTATATTTTTAAAATTTAAAGCATTAATTTAATATTTATAATATATTTTAATAATATATTTACACCTTATCTCATTTTATAATAAATGGAGCGTTTAAAAAAATTAAAATTAAAATTCAATGAATTTTATATTTATTATTCATGATTAACTTTGACCTCCTGTTTGGGTAGAAGAAAATAAAAAGGAATAAAAAAATATGCAACGGAAAATCAGAGTTGAATGTAGTTTTCCTCTGTTTGGCTAAGTACACTCCCACTATAAGTGTGAATTGTTGGTTAATTAACATAAATAGCTAAAATTACTTTTATACCCTTGCTTTTTTTTTTTTTATTCTTCTTCATCTGACTAGCGAATCAGGAGAACAAAGTTCCCTTTCTTTCTTCTTTGCTTCAAATAATTTCTAAATTCTCTTTTTCTTCAATTTTATAATTGTTCTTTTAAATCTTATTAAATTCACAATACCCATTGTTTCATACTAGTTATCATTTTTTTTTTTTACTGAATCTCTATAATTTTTGGTTTTTCTTCTTTCTCTTATACTAGCGCAAATGAAGGAATCTGTGAACTGATGAAATTAAATTTTAGGACAAAAAAAATCTACAATTTTTTAGTTGGTATGAATGAAGATGAAAATTATATATCATGTTTCATAATCTAATATATATATATTAGAAAATAATTATTTTTTATAGTAGGGTTGAATTTATAAAAAATATATAATTATTAATTGTTGATTATTAATTTTAAAAAAATTGTAATTTATTATTTAGTTGAATATTTTAATAAATTAATAAAAATATTTAATTTTAAAAAGGAATAAAAATATAAAATATTTTGTTAAGTAATTAAATTATAAAGGATTATTTATAAAAGAGATTTAATAATAATAATAATTTATAGAAAAAATATATAAATTTTAAATTTTTATTAATATATTTGACATATAGATATTCAATCGTCTAATAGTAAATTATCAATTTTATTTAATTAAATATCTAATTTTTTTTTTGAAAATTTTTTAATTTATTTATTTTTTATATTAATTATAATTAAAAAAAGAATGAAAAAATAAAATATAATATTAATTTTTACATAATAAAAATGCTTCATGTGAATTATGTGGGAACTTCAATATTCATAAAAATGAGATGAGATATTTAAATTTTAATTCGGTAGGAAATGAAGTAGGATGAAATGAAATTTTAACATATGAATACGAAGATAAAATTAGTGAAATCTATTTTAAATGTACTTCATTATTATCTTTAAATATGATTGCAGAAAAATCTCTTACAATTCTTGAGAGTGGTCAACCCAGTTATTATAAAGAAAAAGCAATATTTAAAGAGTTGGAATAGATAGGTGTGCATTCAGATTATATAATGACTACATATTGTTTACCTTTCAAAAAATGAAGCAGCAACAAGAGCTTTCTTTGATGTTTCCGTCGAAGGCGTTTGAAATGGTTAATGTGGGTAATGAATGATAAGTAGCTAGAAGGATGAAATCTTGATCTTATTGATATGCTATTGTGTTAATGGTGTTTGTGATGTTATACAGTATAATTTGAATATGCAAACTTATGATGTACTCAAACTTATTATAGGAGATTGCCAAAGCTTTTAGCATAATCACCAATTTTTGGCTGCTAATTTGGTAGCTTTAGTTATAGAGCTTTGGGATAATTGTGATGTTTCGTAGGATATTGTAAGAAGTAAATCTGTCGAAAGTTTATAAATAATTTATATGCTATTAAAATATTAATTAATTAGATTATTATTTAGGTGTAGTGATTGTTGATGTGTAATGTGATGTTATTCTAATTTTTTTAAATAATTTTAAGTTTATAATTATAATTCAACATTATCTAATGATTTAGCATTAAAAAATATTTTAAAATGAGATGTTCCAGTTGCTCACGTTTATTGGTAGGTTAATGGCGAAAAAATTCTAAGTAAATTTAGTCCTCCACTTAAAATAATAAATTATCAATAATTATTAAATAATAATTTTTTATAAAATTAGTATGATAATTTAATAATTAAATTATAAAAAGTGTATTATAACTAACACAATCATATATCATATTATCATTAATCAATTTATAATTTCATATAATAAATTAAATTCATCTAAAATTTATTGTTAACATCCTATATACTAGCTACTGGATAGTTTAAATTTGGCGTTAACTATCAGGTATTTGTTCTTTTTTTTTTTTTTTTTTTTTCAGGTATCTTAGAAGTCTTTTTGCATATTCAGCTAGTTTTCCAAGAATGTTAAATATTCTTGTTATTTGGTTTAAAACATTTCCTTTCGGTAAACTGCTTTTCATTTAATTTGAAACAAAAAATTTCGTTGAAATGACTTCCAATACTTACACTATCAATTTTGTTAAGCGGCTAGTTTTGATGTCTTCTCTTTTTTCTTGTTTCCTTATTATCTATATTTCCCTAGATCAAATATGTCCCAATACTTAACAAAATGAAAACAAACTTGTTTCCCTGGATTAAGATTTTTTTTAGTTGGTATTTGGTTTAGCTTTATGATATAATTAACTTTTTTACTTCCAATGATAATATTATTACTAATAGTTATTAGCTGTTAGGTAATAAAAAAAAATTTGATATTTATAAAAATTTTAAATTAGAAATTTTTTGAAAATTCTCTTACTTTTTTAATTAAAAAAATTTAAATTATCATCTAAAATTAATATTTAAATACAAATAAATATTAATATTTATTTTTAATAATAATTAAATATAATAATAACTAATAATTAATAATAATTTTATTAAACACATACAATAATTAATTATTAAGTAACAAATATCAACTATCAGTCACTAGTTATCAACTAACAGCTATTAACTAAAAATTGAACCATAGTTGATATTTGTTTATATTTTGTGGATTTTTCATGGCTAAATACCAATTTATTGTTTTTGTTTTTGTTCTAAATTACAAGTATCTTTTTGAAAGCTCTAGTTCGTAATTTTCCTTTTAAGTTATAGTACTGGGTTCTTGCTCCTTGCCAAGGACATTGAATGAAACTGATAGCAAAATGTCCCCAATGGACAGCCATTCTTGAGTGGTTGTGCTCTCCTTTGCTAAGAAAAAATAAAGAATTATACGGTATAAACATGAATTAACTTCATAATAAAAATGATTTGACTTTGAATTGAGCTATTTAATAATTAAACTAATTATCAAGTCTTTTTCTTTATTTAGGCTTCTGCCCAAAAATATATATTACCATATTTAATAAATTACAATTGAAAAGATAGAGAATAAAATCATAAATTTAATAAAAAAAATTATTTTCTTTCCACTCCTCCCCTTCTTAAATAAATTCATCTTTTATTTTTCCTGTTTATTAATCATTAATATTCATGTCCTTTCCTGTCTAACACAAGAGAGAGTAGGGCGTCACATGGGTAGGACCCACAAACAACCTGGCAAAGATAAGCTAAAATAGGACCCACGTGTGGTGCAGCACCTCCATGTGATGTTATACCCCAGGACCCTTTGTTTTCAAATATTATATATATATTTTTTGCCCTTTCCTAGAGTAGACCCCACTTAGATCATATCGCATTTCATATTATATTCATCATCATGTATGGTACAAAATAATAATAATAATAAAGCAGAAATATCACAAACTAAGTGACAAACTCTGATGGACAGGCAGCAAGAGGAGAAAATTATAAAGCAAGAGAATAATGACAGCTATCTAATATTGATAAAACCACTTTTATCTTTCCAATTATGCTTTACCAAATTTCTACTTTTGTCTGAAAGTAAAAAAACTACTAAATAACATACAACACTACACACGAGGATGGTGAAAATTCAATAATATGGTACAACAAAGATTTGAAGCCTCAGACTTTCCCTGTCTATAGCATAATTAGCTAATTACCCAACTCCCCCTCTTCTTCAAACACTTTTTACCTCCAAAGTTACCCTTTTACGGGTGATCAACTGCAATTACCTCGTCCAGTTTAATATTATTTTCATGCTCCACATTTTTACCCCTTGAATTGCTCATCATTCTTTAAGTTCTGCATCTACTTTGCGAAGAATTTTTATCGTATCCCCCCAAAATTACAAAGAATAACAGATTGCACCAAGCATAAGCTCCCTTTAATGTTTCTTGTAGGGAAGACAGGAGTGGTAGAGGGTAAGAATATAGTTCCATAAAGTTACAACTGCACTGTATATTGATTATGTATATAATTTTATCCTTGCTTTGCTTTCTTTACCTGTGGTCCAACTTTCTTCAACTACTGAAATGAGTGATAAAAATAGTACAACAAAGAAAAGGAATGGCTGAACCACTTCCTTTACTGCCTTTCACATATGCATTTTTTGTGGTACCAAGTATATAGTATTCAGGATGACGCCGCGGGGCGGTGGTTCTCTTTATAATCTTTCATTTAAGTTTTGTTTGGTTATATTCCTCGATCCTCCTGCATAATAGTAAATCACAAAAGCCAAAGCAAAACCAACCACCCTCGTTACAGGGAAAAAAAATACATCATAATATGTTTTGTTGAAGGAAACAAAATCAAGATTAGAAAAGAATCCAAGGTAAATAATTTACCTAAAGAAAAGGAAGCTAAATTCTAATAGGACAGGTCGGTCCACCAGTGCCGGCATACATGCCAATGGCCCCATGCCCGGGTGAGAACCTAATGAGAAACGATACCCAATCTCATCAACAGAATGTTTTTAAAGAGCCAATTATATATATCATTAAAAATATTAATATGAAATGGGATTATTTCTTTTTAATTACTCTTTACCTAGGTATTTGGCAGTTGAAAGATTTGAAGGATGCCATATCTAGCGAAGAATTGGTGGGTATAAATGTTAATGAAGTGACCGAACTGCTGTTAGCAGAAGACGAAGTTGGGAGAGTGGCACCCTTCTCGGCCTCGCCAACCCCACTGACGAAGGCAGAGAAATACTCTCCACACCCTTTGGCAGGAGATGCAAAAGGGCTATCAGGGAGGTTATGCTCCAAACTGCAATCAATCATAGCATTTATGATTAATTAATGATAGAGACCCACGCAAAATTATGGTTATTTAACAATCAAAATGAATGGAAGTAAATGATTGTTTTACCTCTCTTGCAAATGATCATTAGCATCACCACCAGAGCTCCCTTTGCCACTGCCATTCTCTTCACTGGCAGTGAATCCTTTACCACAAGCAGCACCTGAGGTCTGCTTTTCAGGTGGAGCCGTCACGGAAATGGTTGGCATAGTGCTACAACAATTATCTGCAACAATCAAAATCCAAAACCAAAGTGTAAACCTCACTTTAACATCAGATTAATGAAGTGCATTGAATTTTATATTTATACTTCGGGAAACTTCAGTGCTATTGTGGATTGGAGGAAATGCAATGGATTGATTAAAAAGATTGGAACCATGCGTGGGAGAAGGAATTGGACTTCCAGTTGAAAGAGCCATGTGATGGTGATGTTTCTTGACATCAAGGAGTTGTAAACCCGTCAATCTTCTACTTTGAAGCTCAAGGACTTGTTGCAGATCAGCTTGCTCCTCTAGTTTTCTCCTCCACAAAAGTTCTTGAGGATTGTAAAACATTCTTGCTCCTAAAATTTTAAAGAAAGAGTATTATTACCAGTGAATTCCTCTTTTAAGTATATGTAAAACAAAATTGGGATTTCAGTAAAGTTAATTTGCATTGCCAACCAAGCTGGAGATCAAAAGGATCTCTTGAATCAAGACCAGTAGGACTGCCAGATGGTGAGAATTCTCCCCTCTCCACTTGCTGCTGTTGTTGCTTCCTGGGGCCGAAAAATCGAAAAACCAAACACATACATGAATAGAAGTTCAATACGAAACTAAAATAAAACTAGAGGAGAATTTCAAAAATAGGTTGAGAGGGAGAAATGCCTATACTTGTCTGGAACTTTGCATTTCTCCTTGTAAGGCTTAACAAGCACTCTAGCATCACAAACAAAATGAGGGTTCCCTTTGGCCAAGATTATCTTCACAGTCTCTGGATAAACAAAAGTAACAAACCCAAACATTCTCTTCTGCTGGTAAGGAATCCTCACATCTTGAACTGGCCCATACATACTTGAACAAAGATCAAATAATTAAAGCATTAAGATTCAGTTTCCCAAAGTTAGTGACACCTGCTCAAAGCCAAAACCAATTATTAACTTAAATATCAACCTGAAATAATTGGACACGTCTTCCTCTCTAAAAGTGCTATCAGCAGGGAAAGTCAAGTATATCTGTCTTGAAGCCGGGTTAATCAAATCGTTCCTATCAAGACGAGATCGCCCAAATTTGTGCATCTCCTCACCCACCATTAAAGCAGCAGCAGCAGCAGCCGCCGCCCTATAAAAATTTCACCAAATAATCAAACATAGGCCAAAGTCTTCAAATTAAATAACAATATATGTGTGTGCATACCTCTGGCTATCATTTTGCTGGTGTTGGAGGAGGAAGTTCACAGACTTGGGCGAGTAAGGGAAAGAAGAAGCAGTACCCATGAGTTGAGAAGCGCCAGCTAGCCTTTGTTGCTGAACAGACTTAGATCTAAGCATTTCATGGCACTGTTCCACCATCTCAATTTTGTTAGGGGACCCAATTACTGTTGTACCATCTGCTTCTCCAATTCCACCATGAACAAACCTACAATTGCTCCCATTTTTACAGTAACCTCTAGCAAAGTAAAGACAAGGCCTCCATCCAAAACCAGTACTGGGATCCTCAGAGCTCAAGATATCACTAACGGAGCAGCTCCGGCGGTGAACATGTCCACCCCAATAAGATGACAAAAGCATAGACTCAGTACCAGCAGCAGTTGGACTTGACAGAGAATCGAGTTGATGGTATATAAGATCTGGGCTTTTAGGGCAAAGATTTGGTGAGTTATCATTAAGGAAAGAAAGCTGGTCTTGGAGCTGAAACTCATCTATCAAATCAGATCCTCCAGTAGCATAGAAGGGTGCAGAGGCAGGATTAAGCGAACTACCACTGGAACTAATAAAGTCATCAGGGTTTGGAAGGTCAGAGGCAGCACTCCAAGACGAACAAACATTTGATGAAGGATTTGGGATAGTAAGAGAAGGTGGAATATTAAATCCAAGCCTTGAAGAAGAGGAATTTTGCCTAGATATGGTTACGGAATTACTTGATAAAAGAGGAGATGGAGACATAGGATTTGCAGGAAAGTTGAGTCCCAGTTCTTTCCTAGCCTTGAGGATCACAGAGTGAATAAGAGCCTCCGGACCAAAAGCTAACCTAATCATTTCTTTTTCACCATGGTCTTGAATTAACAGGAGACCCATAATTTTAGAGGCATTTTCTGGGTCTAGGTTTTGGATTCTTGAGAATACAATTCTTGTTGCTTCATAACCATCCATATTCTTAGAATTTGAGTTTGGTACTGGGTTTCACACCAAACCCACACCCCTCTACGCAGCTCTTTCTTTTTGCTAACAGAGACTAGTTTTCTTTTCTTGGATTTGTGATAGTATGTATGCTCTATCTTTACAAGTAAAACTTCTTTCTCAACCACAAACCCTACCTACCAACTTAAAAGAAAGAGTATTGGTAGTAGTAGTAAAATGGTGTTTCTATCTTATTCCTGCAAAACCAAGAAAGAAAGAAAAGAAAAGATAAAGCTAAAGAAGAAAAGGAAAGAAAGCGTTCAAAAGGAGTATTCCCGTGCGGTGATTGAAAGGAGGAAACTAGCTATAATAGAGGAAGAAGCTAACAGTTGCCTTTGTTAAAAGCAAAAGAAAATTTTGGTAGTTGAATTTCTTTATAAAGCAAACCATGAATGAAAGATAGAACAACAAAAGTAGGAGCAA
Source organism: Aleurites moluccanus (assembly GCA_948193065.1). Taxonomy (NCBI): domain Eukaryota; kingdom Viridiplantae; phylum Streptophyta; class Magnoliopsida; order Malpighiales; family Euphorbiaceae; genus Aleurites; species Aleurites moluccanus. The sequence goes on from CANXYC010467420.1 coordinate 13,555, forward strand.
AGAAGATATCACTCTGTTCTCCTTTCTTCTCTTTCCTCTTTTTGTTTTTATTTTTATTTTTATTTATTGTCTTTTTTTTTTTTCTAAGTTAATATTCAAAGCCATAGAAACTTATGAACATAGACAAAAGAGTACGGTTTACCCATGGAAGAAGGGTCTTTCTTTCTCTCCACTGAACAAGAAGATTTAACTCTATTGAATTTGCTTCTCTCTTATGAATCAGTTGCTCTCTAAAATTTACTACAAAAGCCAGACTACCGCCTTCTTTCTAGGCCGGTCGCAGAATTGAACAGCAGCAGCAGCACAGGAACATCAATGGCTTCACTGCAGCTGCTGCTGTATTTTTTGTTCTGAGCTAGTAGACAGTCAATGCTCTCTCTTTTAGCACTTTCTCTCTCCTATTATAATAATGTTATAATAATTTGTTGTTTTTAAGAAAAATAAACTAAACAAAAACAAAAGACTAGGTGGAGTGAAAGTGACTGTGTGCGAGTAGTTGGGACTTTGGGTGCCCTTGAGTGGATCCAGATCTGTGCCTGTAATAATGCACGTTCTCTCGCCAAGCCCTGACACACTGAAAAAAAAAAAAAAAAAGCTTCACTCAATATTTCTCTCTCCCTCTATCTTCCAATTAGTTGTGGCAGTTTGGAGAATATAGGGCGGATTTCTTATTTTCCGCTTTCATCTAGCGAATATATTTTTATATTTGTATGTTTATTTTTTCACTGTCAATATATAATAAGATAAAAATACGAATAAACCATTAAATGACATCACTTTATTTATTTATTTATATTTTTTAAAATATTTTTTTTATTTTTTTAATTTAATTTAAAAAAATTTAATTTAAATGAAAATATTAATTTTTTTAAAATTAAACTTATTTAAGTTAAATTAAAAAATTAAAAAAATTATTTATATTTTTTTTGTCCCTTTTCTTCAATTTAATCTTATTTGTTTTATAATTTTTTTTAAAAAATTTTCCATTACAATATTTTTTTGTTAGTTCAATTTAATAAATGAATAAAATTATATTTTATATTTTATTTATATTTTTAGAAATAGATAGTATCATTAATAATTTGTTAGTATCATGGATAATTTTTGTCACACCCTACACTATAGGACTGTGACGGTCCTAGGGTATGAGAATAACTTACATACCAGTACCACGAAAAACTCAAGTTACATGCTTTCATTTCATTTAATTATTTTATGACATTTTTTTTTTCAAAAACACTTCGAATTTACAGAAAATCGGACAGAGTCTCCCCTGTAATATTAACATTGCCCAAATAGAAAACATAATAAAACACTTCAAATATTAATATCAAATCCCTTTTCAACCTCCAAACACAATTCAAAATGTATAATCTATATCAACTCATGTAACATGTTCATACATCACAATCATATAGCAATTCCCTATAATATCATTTATACATATGCCACAATCGTGTAAGCTTACCATGTCAGCTGCACCCCTGTTACAATGTGAATATATAGACATACATTTATACCTATAGCAAAATGCTCAAACACATCACAAATATAATTATACATTTACACATCCACAAGTCATACTCAAAATATTTATATACACAGCTAATATCATGGAGTAATCTATACTACTCGAGGAAAGGACTATACATCTGCTCCGCGGTTGGAAATATACAAGTAGCCGGGATATCCGTGCCTCACTCTCCTTTTCCTGAAATGGTTCAAGAAAGTGCGGTGAGTGTAAAATACTCAGTGGATTGATAAACATGAGATGCATTACTAATTCACCATATATGTATATATCTTAGTATGTATGCTATTATTTGATATAATACCAATTTATCTTAATGTAACAATTATAATTATGATGGAAGTTATCAATGTGATGATAATTATATGCATATGATGACATTTATATAGGATAAGCTATGAAAATGTAATGAAAGGCCCAAATGCATAAGGTAAACAGGATTGGGTCAAGTAACTTAGTAGAACTGTATTTCAT